>DWNA01001982.1:0-12922 GCA_018249835.1 Heliconius besckei
AATCGTAAGATCGTCGATCGTCTGTACGTGGAAGAGATTTAAAAAAAAAATGTTATTGGGAACCTTTATTAACGTAATACAACCCAAATCAATGATTTTTTAAATTTTTGTCTGTTTGTCTGTGCGTTTGTTTTCGCTAATCTCGGAATCGGCTTAACCGATTTAGATGCGGTTTTCACTATTGGATTGTAGCAAGCTCCCGAAAACATCTAGGGTTTATTTCATTATAATGGATTCATAAATAAAAGAGTTATGTCATTTTAAAGTACTTAGTTAGGTCGGTTTTTCTTAAATACACTTAGATAAACATTTGTATAATTCAAGCGGGCGTAGCCGGAGGGGCCCACTAGTATCTATTAAACTGTTTCTTACCTTCTACTTATATTTGGTATCTACTACTGTAGTCTTATGCGGCTTTGTAAATAATTGATACTAAAATTTCAAGCCTCCTGATAAGCTTTTAATGAACGTGGATATGCTTGGAGAGCACGCCGAGGCGCGCGCACACGTGCCCCCTTTATAGCGACAACATACTTACGTAGAAGTGATCTTAACAATTGTTGTTGTTTGTAAAGGCTGTCAGATGACCTGCTCTTTTCATACTTATGAAAGCTGCCAAGTTCTAACCACTTCTTAGGATTCCGTACCCCGGATGGAAAACACGGTATAAATTTTGGAGCTGGCCATTCATCAGTAACTTATTTTAAGTAATAAATAATAACAAGTAAATTTTTGACATAATAGTATTCTATCTAATAATAATTTTCCGTACAAATTCTTTTTTTTATAATAATGATAAAATATATAGGTCAATTTAATCAAGTTATATATAAAGCATTCAGTAATTTTCACGTGCGGGAATTTAATGAACTTCCAAGTGCTATCCCACGGGAAATTTTTGTTTATCCGTAATAATATAATAAGGTTATATTCTCTGAATATCGACTTTTATTTATAAAGTAACAAACATTAACAAAGTTTTTGTTATTTTCTCTACAATTCTATTCAATACTATGTCTTCTTCTTCTTCATGGCATGAATCCCGGCTATTACCAGGGTTTGCCTTCCTACTCAACCTACTCCATTTTGTACGGTCTTTTGCGTCCTCGGTGGCTAGACCATTGGCTCTCATGTCCTGCATCACGACATCCAACCAGCGCTTCCTTGGGCGTCCGGTAGGTCACGCTCCAGGAACTGGTATAGCAAGGCAATTGCATCCGACATAGTTCTTAGGCAACGTACGTAACGTACCGTACTATGTGTGTAGTCAAGTTATGTAATTATTAGTCCGGTGTGTTCAATTTATGTAAAAACTGTTATATATGTATATCTTTATTATTTTTAGGGTTCGGTATCTCAAAAAAGGTCTGTCATCATATTGGAGGTATTAAATATCTAATTTTCAGATCTATGGTTCTTGAAATAGAAGAAATCAAGCTTCTATACTTACTATATAGATACGAGCTCTATGTATCAATTTTGCTGTATTTTGTACAAAATTCGCCGTGTAAGCATAACCTATAGGGTACTTCCAGTGGGCCTGCAAAGGAATAAAAACCGTAAAGTATTTAATAGAAAAATTAATTACACACATATATTTGTAGTTAATTTTACACAAAACGACTGAGTATGCCTGCAAACCTTAGTTTGTCAACTTTTGTAAGTTATTGTACATTTCATTGACCTACAATCTTAAATTGGTACAACCTCTAGTAGAAGCCTCGGTGGGCGAGTCCGACTCGGACTTAACTGGTTATATATTTACATATTATATTGGAAGTAACATTTTTTTTTAACAATATTAGTTAGTAAAATAAGTATAATAATAAGTTTAGTTAGGTTATAATGTTTGACAAAAATAAGAAAACGAACAAATTAAATGTATAACGTTTTTCTAACATACCCTATTTAACACATTTATGCGATAAATTTATAAATATTATACAATATTGGTAACTAGCGTAGTAAATGTGTATTATAATCGTGATCGCGCGCGGAAATGGCTTTGCGCGGGAAATGGAAAAACTTTATTTTCTCGTAGAATCATTAAAAATAAAATGCGAATCTAGAATAAGAAAATAGCCTGTCTATTTAAACTTTTCAAAGAACAGCAGCATAAATAAGTTTTTAAGTATAATATTTGCAATTATTATAATTGCTTTAGTTTTGTTTCAAAGAACTGTATCTAAAAGACGCATAATAATAATTATTTTGGCCTAGTTTTCATATATATAAAAATATAGATAAGTTCTTTTTTTACGCTGTATCCTGCCCACAGCAGGGTAGGCGAAGGGAACTTAGTGTTAAAACACTCCGTTCCCCATTTTTCGCTGGAGGCATTGCGTGTTAAGTGCCTCGACACCAACGCAAGAAAAAAAGAAATATGAAATATTTAATTTCCTCGATTGGGAATCCAACCCACAACCTGTTGAGTTTACAGTAACTTTTTGTACCCCGAGTTTATGCTCACGATTAGCGATAAGCTTATTAGCAGCTTATTTTTAAACATATTTATGTATTATACTTTTTTAATGAACTTGCAAAGAACATTTTTTTGAATAAATACAGACATATTAGTAGTACCTACATGCATAACAAATATAACTTCTATTATACTTGCGAATCCTTTTCAAATGCTTCTCGCTTAGAGTTCCATAAACGGGTAGACTGGAACGGATAACTTTACATGGACGACTTTTACTTGGGCCATTGAGCACTAACTGTGTTCACGCGACAAACTCACGCCCTCATAACTTGTCAAGTGGAGTGTCTTTGTCATAATATTTACAGCTTTATGCCAACGCTCCAGACAACGTTATTTTACTTACATTATTTTTATTTGCAAATGCAAAGTCGATGCAATCATTTAGAAATAATATTTTTATAAAATATGCAAACATGCAAGTTTTCTTACAAATTGTATGTATTTTTAAATGTTGTATTTTTGTAAATATCATTGTTTTGCGTTACAATCCCAAGTTCAAAATACATTGCGTGTAATATATTGTTTTTATTAGCTTCATGTTGTATTTAACATATAGAAAATGATGAAAATGTATTTCCCGATCAGGAATCAAACCCCTAATCGTCAGGCTTACAGTTGGACACTGTACCGTTAATTAATTAATTAATTAATTAATATAACATTAATTTATAATGTTAATATTATTTTGAACTAAACCGATCTTGAGAAGAGTACTATTTTAAAATTGAAGTGAAAAACTCATCCTCTTCTGAATAAATATCTATGCTTCTTATATAATTCTGTTTGTCTTCCTAAATCTCCTTAGAGTTATCGATATTGCTGAGAAATCCTTGGACATTCTCCAGCAAAATTCAAACGGACAGTAAAAATGTTGAAACTTTTGGTTTATTGAATCAGATTTTACTACGCGGGTCTACATCAACTGGTGAACTAATGTTTAACTTGCACATTCCGGCGTAACAAGTTCTTGAAATTAGCAGCTGTGATGCACGGCACGATGAAATTACAAAAAATAGAATCTCCTGATGAACTTTTAAATTTCTTCTTCAATATTAAAAACTTGATGGGCTTAGAATATCAGTAGCATGAAAATGTCGTCGTATTAGAGGTGTAAATACAGCAGTTTTTATTTTATTTTCTTATATGAACACGGACAATTTTTCACGCTTTCCTCGTAAGCTTACATAGTGATAAATCGTTTCTTAAGCACTTAACTTTTGTAGAAAAACTAGGTTCTGTTAGCACTGATTTTTACTTTAGATTCTTTTAATAGTTACAAACAGGTGTATTTTAATTCGGAATTATATTCTAAAAAATCACGTGGTGAGTAGCGGAGCACAAAGCGCGCCTTCTAAATTTCAAATTTTATAAAAATCGGTGGCGGTTTAAAGATTTTTCCGTACAAACTTTCAAGCCCTTATTTGCACCCTTAGGGGAAGAATTCTAGAAAACCATGAAACATGTGTTCAATTAGATACTTTTAAAAGCCTGAATTTCAAATTTTATAAAAATTGGTGCCGATTAAAAAAAATCTATACAAACTTTCAACCCCTTATTTGCACCCTTAGCGGGAGAATTCTAGAAAACTATGAAACACGTATTCAATTAAATACTTTTAAAAATCTGAATTTCAAATTTTATAAATATCGGTGCTGATTTAAAAAATTTTCTATACAAACTTTCAACCCCTATTTCACCCCTTTAGGGTTAAAATTTCTCAAAATTCCTTCTTAGTGAATGTCCAGATTACGAAAGTAAACATCTGTCCAAATTTGACGTTTCCACGCACAGCGGTTACAGCTGTGCGTGCGTCTTACCTTAGTCAGTGAGGACAAGTTTACCTTTTATATAATTATATAGATTATACTATTCTAATATATCCCATTAAGAAAGAGTTTTGTAGATTGAAGCATACCTTCAAACTTTCGCATTCCTCTTCAAATTCGCAGTCGGAAATCGAAACAGATGTTAAAAATGTTATATGTGATTCTGGTGGATATGTATCGAAATCACGCGTGTGGAAGGTTTGCACGTGACTCCGTGGACCTCTGTAAAATCTTTTCACTTCGAAATTCCTCCTCTAAAATATGTCTTATACCATCGTGAAAGGGATCAGTTTCACGCAGGGCAGCGTCAGTATTTTATTTTGAGTAAACCTATCTGAACCTTACCCTTATCAGTCAAAATGTTCTCGATAGAACTATGCGAGTTCTGTCACTAAATGTTACAGCACTGACAGTAGAATCCCTCAGACAATCAGAATGTGATATCGCCAGTTTATTTGAATGACTTCTCAGTCTTTATATATTTAACTGTTATATAAATTGTAAAGTATATTATTTGTTTTGTAATAAAGATTTTATGGCGTAGCCTAAAGTATTTAAGTAAAAAAAATATTTTAGCATTTTAGATCAGCCACCTAAACTATTTAAGATAAAATACAGTCCGCGAGGTTTAAGCTGAGCTTTACATTTGTGTGAGTTTTCATATATATTGTAGGTGTGAAGGTTTTCGGTAACCAGCTTACATCTCTTGTACCAATAGCAGCGTCACATTTAATTCTTAATGTTTTATCTTTCTGTTCGATGTATGAAAAGTGAAAGATTTATGAAAAGTGAAGTGAATATAATATTATAAGTGACCTTAATCGTTCATTCAATATTGTAGTAGGTCAGAGCTCAAACACAAACCGACGGCAGAACGCGATGCGAATTCGCGTCGATATTGCCCTGTAAATCATTTTAATGTCACGTAGGTTGTAGGACTTTTCTTCATACCGTAAGCGTTTATACTTCATGTTTTTGAGAATATATTTTAAAGAGCTATCACTAGTTCTGTAATTTATAATCTACTGAGTTAGTTTATATAATCTCAAAAACATAAAATTAAATGTATCCATACCTATATTATAAATTCGAAAGTAACTCTGTCTGTCTGTCTTTAACGCAACCAGGGCCAAACCGCTAATTTAATTGTGATAAAATACTCGTATAGAGATACATGAGGGTCTCGGAATGGATAGGATAGGATAGGATAGGATACTTTTTTTTCATATTTGTAATATTTTCGACACATACCAATATATTAAAATACTTATTAATTTGACATGCACTATATACCGCCATCTTAATAACAACCGTCGCTATGCGACCGTTGCCAAGCAACGATTTGCAAAGTTTGTTGTTAGAAAACGTTACCCAAAATGAGCTTGCTTAACGCATCTCTCTATTGAAAACTAAAAATAATTTCATAAATATATTTAACAAGTATTAGTAGAGTTCAAGCGGGCGTAGCCGCGGTCGGGTCCACTGGTATACTATATATTTAAAATTTCAATAAGTCGACTCATATATTTCATGTGCATTTTTCCACTTTTCTCTATATTCTTCGATATTTCCTGCACATCTCTGCTAGCAAAGCGAAAGTAAATCGTTATGATGCAAACTTTGACACCGTACGAGTTTTAGCATGTGTGTGGATGAGTGGTATCGTAATTTTGAGCGGAACTAACTTTATATATAAAATTTATAGTTGTAGCTGCTAAATTGTTTTATTTTTTGAAATGTAAAGTTGATTGTAGCATAGTTAAATAAACAATTGCAGAAATCAATGTTATTTTTTTGTGTGGTTATTTTTCTCTCGTGATGTAGTAGAGCGTCTAATATGCAGTAACTGTAAATATTTGAAATACTGTATGCGGATTTTTTTTTGTAATAATATATAAAAAAATACGATATGCTTAGAAGTTCGGCTGAGAATTGAGTGAGCTGCAGAATAACTTTGTATGTAGAATAAATTCTGTACATACCAAATTGTGGTACCATTTCATCGAGTGTGGTGGCGAGAATTAGGGAAGGCCTACGTCTAGCAGTGGACAAAAGATGGCTGGATGGATGGATGATGATGATACCAAATTGTATGTGTTATCACGGTTTGATGGCAGTGATGATATTATAAATGTATTTTTGTATTGAGAGCGATTCAAAAGACTAGGTCTCACTAATGGGATTGCTCGCTAAAATATTAATAGTACCAACATCAGTCGTGCTTACAGAAGTATTTGAACTTAGCAAAAATTAAGCACGAGAAGTTCTCAGTGCCCCCCTTTTCCATTTTCCATTTTATAATCAAAAAGTTTCATTAAAAAAAGTTGACGGATGCTTGCCGCTTTATTGTCTAATTCATTTGTCTAGAACGGTCGCAAACCGCCGCGGGTAAATAATGGAAACGCTGGACTCCAACGCCTCCTGTTGAGTCGCTACCAGATTATAGTATACCAAGTTTGCCTTACTTCCAGCTATGCACTAAGTGAATGCGAAGAACAAAGTTTATTGCAGTAATAACAAGTTTGTTAGTGATACTTTATCGCTGCCGGGAAATATTTACTGGTTAAAGAATTGTTCTGGGAATGCTGTTTGTGTTTTACTTGGGTAACAAATTAGTATCCATGGTAGTTGTAATACTCAGTGAGATATGCATTTGTAATTGTCTTTTCGTAAGAGATTTCTAAGGCACAGTGTTTTGTAGTCATGCAGAGGTATAGAGATGTGGGGGAGATGGTTAAGCTGCTTCCTTCCTTGACGAAACTCGAAATTCCCTTCGACGCATGCAAAGCGAAAAAGCGATACTCCAATCGATGTTCGAATAAGGAAATCGACGGGCTCCCATATTTTGAACACTGGACAGATTCTACAGCAGTAGGGGTCTATAGTAAATTATTTACCCCTATTTACATAGAAAGGGACATTGTTCAAGATTGATTTTATATGATATTCTTTTAGTGTAAAAAATATTGAAAAAGATTTTAAAATTGAAAAGTATTCGTAGGTACCTTACATAAAAGCATTTTCCATAAAAATGCTGCGTTGTATAAAAATCTAATTTATTGATCAACCTCTTGATTTGGCCGACGCATCGATCCGGATGCTAAATTTAATGATTAAGCATATTTTATAACGCGCATAATTCATATAATATAATGTAAAGCTTGACTTTACTGCAACCATTTTTACGGCAATTTGTCCTAAAATAGTTTTTATTATGATTTTCTGTTCTTCACTTTGAGGAATACAGGATGGAAAAAAGTATAAGGAATCTAATGTCACTTCTTGTCTTACTCGAACAAGCAAATGAAATAAATTATATCTTTATGAGAGAGAGAGTGAGAATCGAACCTATAAACGTCGCAATACAGCTACTTGTAATCTGTGTCACAGTACCGGGAAAGGTACGGTAAAAGTCAATAGTTTTAATGCATAAAAGCTCGAACTTAAAATGATTACATTTGTAAATATCTATCTCCTTTCTACTCATTTTCAGTGTAGACTGTGCAGCTTTGTTCTTGGCAAGCTAGTTCTTTTACAAACAGAGCCAAATTGTCAAATAAAAAACTTTGAGCGTTATCTTAAGCTTGAACAATACTACGTTGGAATATTTTAGAAATGAATTTAACCTTTTTGGCTTTATGTACTTAAGTTTAAGTCTTATCCTCCCAAACTCGACGTAAATGGGAAGGAATGTTAAATACCTGTGTACTTAGATGTAGCGTTGCTCAGCCTCACCTCGCTATCTACCTTTTCATAAGGCTACATCACAAAATTCATTTGGCATTCAGCCATCTACAATGGGCCGCATATAGGAGGATCTCTTAAAAATACTTTGTATTCAAAACTTACGGCCAGAATACACTTTGAATAGTTAGTATGCGTTCATTTCACATTAGAATACCTTCTCGCCATGCAATATAAGGCTTATACGTTTATAGCGTACAGGTTTTAAAAATCCGGCTTAGTGCGAGTTGGACTCGCCTATCGAGGATTCCGTACCATTTCTGGATTGTAGGTCAACGGGAAGTATAACTTATAAAACTTTGACAAACTTTCGTTCAAAATTTATGAACTTATTTTATACTAGCGGCTTGCCAACATGCTGAAGTATCACTATAAGGGTTTTGTATTTTCTTTTTAAGTACGGAACCCAAAAAAACAAAATCAGGATTAATATGTCGGTTAGATTGAACGAGTATTGGACGGTTCGTTAGCTCAGTCATCAGTGCAATGCCGTTCGGCGTATCCTGCCAGCAGAAAAATTGGCAAATACAAATCACCCTACCACTGTTGCACCATTTGCCGCCTTTCTTCCTGAAATATAAGTCCTAATATTGAATAAACATTCTCATTTTAATTTAATTTTAAATAAGTATATTTAACAGTTGATTTTAAATCACTTATACGAATTTTCTAGTTATGACATCAACGCCTCGCCTTTTCATAAGTCGTTTTTGCGATAGTCAAAAGGAAACTTGTTTGATATTTACTCAAATAAATTAAACTTATTTTGCATTAGCTGAATGTTTTGTCAAACCTATTTAGCTTTACCCGTTATAAAAAATATTATATTAAAATTAAAATATCCTCTGGTTTAGGATTTGCTTGAAAAATTACAATAACGTACTATACAGTATTTTTTTACTATACAGATATAAGGCAAACAAAAAGAAACATATTTTAAGGGAAGTTTTATGATTCTGAAATTACAGCCGAAAAAGTAGGTTCAACATTATAATTCTATTATAATTTAAAATTTTATTTCTCTAAGAATTTCATTCCCAACCCAATTTGGCGGCTCGACTCCACTAAAGCATTGTTTATTTAAAAACAAGCGTTCTTCTTCCTTTAAATGAAGTGATGCATTGATAATGAGGATTTATCCCGATATTTCATAAGCTACGCCGGATTTTCGTAATAGAAATTAAATCTTGTATAAGCGGTATTTAAGTTAAATGTTTCTGTTTTTTATTAAGTTTTCTTTTTATTTATTTACTAATGCAATAAGTAACGCCTGAAAATATAAAAAATCGAATTATAACATCTATAGATTTAAAATATACAGTAAATATAAATAAAAATATAAAAAATTATTAAAAAAATATAAATAATACATACAGTATTCGTAGCCTTCACCCTTAATAATAACAATACGTAATGCCTATGAATTTTAATGATATAAAATTAATTACTTTAAAACTTAACTACTTATTTCATATACAAATGAAAAGTATTGATTTAAAAAAGTCCAATTTAAAGTAAATATCTTTTAAAGAATTACGTCGTGAGTTCATAAATCTGGTTGCAGCATTAGATTCATTTAGTTTCTTTTGTAATGACGTCTGTGCACTCAGCTATCGAGTCTAAGCGGTAAATTATCTACCCAAGAATAGTTCTAACGAGAAAAGTAAATCTTTGTCATTTTGTAAAGGTCTAATAACCACAGAAAATATTTTTAAGATAAATGGAGCAAGGAACTTTGAAATTGTGACATAAGTCAGTAACTACTATTTTAGTAGAATATCTTTAACATAATTAATACCATAAAATAACTTATCTTTTATCAATGTTTGATATTATTGGCATTTTTTTCATAAAAAAATCTCATGCATTTTTTTTTATTATACGTTTAACGTTATACAATTGTTATACATATATACAATTATATACATATAATCATACAATTACAAAACTTTAAACAATTATTAAATATTATTCATCATATGTTGAAATAACTTTGTCTAATATTTTCAATAATTCTTATTTTGATTACATTTAATTTTTGTTAGTCATACAAAAACATAGCCTTCGGACTGCTTACTGACGTCATTCTTTCATGGCCGTTATTTGTGTATTAGCTTAAACATTAAAACTATTAAACTCAAATATTACTTCATTCCCTAATTTATTATTTAAAATAATTTTCTACGAGTATATATATATAAGCTTTCGATTTGTAAGGGCAATTGAAATTTATAATTAGTTAAAGCTTAAAAATCTTTTAAGCGGCTTCTTTTTTTTTTAAAAAAAGTGTAACAATAACTATCTTATACTGAATTATAAGTATTAATTCCTGATGCTATATGACTTTGAATTAAAGTATATAGATAAAATATTTATAATTTAACAAATTTGGAACGCCAAAAATAAATTAAAACTATAAAATTATATATCATATTTTTCAACCCATGTATGGAGAATTATCTTTTATATTAAGTATCTTTTTTCCTGAAATCAACAGTACTTCCAATCGATAGCATGTTATTCAGTCGTAGCGTTTCGTCTATACCTCTGGGCGATTTTATGTTACAGTGAATTGCTACCATGTTGTGGTTTGTACTTGGTTTATTAAATTACTTTAATGGATCGATAGGTAATATTGTTTCATAAACCTTTCCAAATACATATATTTTGTGATAGACTTTTTCGTTAAAAAATACTTTCACCTATTGTTATTTTTAGGATTCCGTACCTCAAAAGAAAAAAAGGGTTTTGGATATTTATTTTCGTATTTTTCACAAGATGGAAACAATAAAACGTTTACGTGTACGAAACAACCTCCTTCATGTCTTCTCCGTACAACGTGGCATTGGCGAAGTGATACGTGTTCAATTGGCAAGTTCGGAACGCAATAACCTAAGAACATAGACAAAAAGTGAGAACTTACACTATAAAAATGGAAACTATTGTATGTTGTTGTATGTATTGTCGTATATAAAGTATTGTACAACAATTATTACAAACATATATTTGTAGTTTATTGAAAATAGGTGTATTACACCCGCAATTTTTTTTTGTGTCAACTCTTGTGCTTGTTCCCTTTGACCTACAATCATGAAATTAAGATAAGGAACCCTTTATGGGCGATTTCGACTCGTACTTGGCCAGTATTTTTTTAGATTATTTAATAGATACAGATTGACAATTTCGGGTAAAATTTGATTATATTTCTTTAAATACTTATTAATTTCATTTTGATAGCAATAAAATTTAAGTTAAAATTAAATATTATTAAATAATTTTCAACAACATATTCTTGTTTAAAAAATGTCAATTAATAACAGTAATACATTCTATTATCTAATACGCTTTAAGACTAGCATTTTTCCAAATAGCTTTAAACGTTTGATTATAAATAGAAATAAGGTAAGTGCGTGCGGTTTCATTAGAGTTTTATAAATGGAAAAACAGTGTACGTTTTGTGTCATCGCATATTCATGGGACATTTTCGTGAGTCGACCTCTCAAGATTTGCGTACCGACTGAGTAAACAACGTCTAATGGAAGGATTTCAGAAGGTTACGTAGCGTTTGTAAACATTCAGAATTCACTAATTTAATAAAATATCAGCGCCCGTAATCCAGATTATAAGGAAAAGCTTTCTAATCATTTATTTATTATATTGCTGAACGTAGTTTTATTTTTTTTGAAGTATATATGTTTTTCTTTGAACGGGGATGTTGTTATTTTTAAATAAAACAATATACGAGGTAATAGATGTTAAAAATAATTAATACTTAAAAAATATGTAGTGTCGCGGTCTTACCATAATATAAGAAAGGTTCTGTTAGATTTTGGAAAGTGGCTGTGTTTTCTAATTTCATGTATATGATTATTCATATACTCAGTGTTAAGACACTCCGTCCCCTATTTACAGCTGAATTCTGAAAGGCATGGCGTGTTCAGTTGTGAAACTCAATGCCAAGCTTTGCTTTGATACCAGAGCAAAGAAATGTTAATATAAAATACTTAATTTTCTCAAAAGGGGATCGAACCTACACCCAGTCGCCTTTACAGTGACACTTTGCCAGACTGGTCTCAGATCATGATCATTAATAATTGGATAAAAGCTATTTTTAATTATGTCAGTGGAAATTTTATATCAATCTCTGAATTTGTATTGAAGTTAAACGGAGCATAGTTTCGGAAGACTTAGTTCACTGGAAAGTTTCTGAGCTCAGGTAATACAACATAACGTAAGGGGTTTAATAAAAGCATCTTCAAGAAGTCGAAAATCTATTTAAGACTGAGTTTGTGTCAGAGCATTATGCTTGTTAATTTTTAGGGTTCCGTACCTCAAAAAAAAACAGAACTGTTTTAGGATAACTTTGTTGTCCGTTTGTATGTCTGTCAAGATTATATATGTCAAAACGAGTGTGGAGGTATCAAGCTGAAATTGTCAAATATCAGGTTTACGTTCCTATGGACCACAGAAATAATAAGCTAAGCTAAGCTTAGTCCAGTGAAAATTAATTGGTATTTAATACAGATATATTTGTAATTTATTTCATAAAAAAATATACTTTCCGGTGACCTACAACCGTAAAATTAATACGGAACCCTCGGGGAGCTTAAAAACTTGCGTGTTGATGACACATTGTCGAAACGGGTATAGGAAAATAATTTAAATTCAATAAATTACAATAACGATTTCTACGGTACGCGGCGATCTGTAAAATATATAGATGTCCAACCATGAAAAGGCAAGCAAAAAATGTAGGTACCATTAAATTCTCTTAATTTTCCTCAAGGATTCTGTGTTGATACGATGATTATACATCTATACTATAGCCTTCACTACGTATTATTCGAAAGAGGGGTAGGCTCAGAGA
>DWNA01001983.1:0-12921 GCA_018249835.1 Heliconius besckei
TTTATTCAGTATTTACCATTTTTATCATTGTTGAAGATAGGAAATGGTAATTAATAAATAAAAAAAATATTGTCATGGCGCAGTGAGACTTTGGTTGACTCTGGTATGACTGTAACGCGACGGTTGTGGGTTCGATTCACACTCGAGGAAGTAAAATATTTATTTACGTTTATATTTCCATTTCTTCGCCCTGGTGTCGAGGCAAAGCGCGGCGTAGAGATCTGCCACTCAACACGCAATGCCTCTAAAATTCGGCGGAAAGAGGGGAACGGAGTGTCTTAGCACTAGGTTTCCTCTGCCTACCCTGCTGTGTGGAGGAAAGCGTGAAGCTAAAAAAAAAATTTGAATTGCTTTTTCAAATATAACTCCTGGGTAAATAAATATATATTTTTTTCTCGCAATGGTTATAGAAAATCAAGATTTCGGTTTCGCCATACAAAAAGTCTCAAAGTAGGTGACCGTAAAATGCCTTTGTTTTTTTCATGCGACGTATCTGTCTAGGATATGGTAATACGAAATTAAATATAGTGGGGTATATCTTATTTATAATGTAAGGTAAGACATAATGTCTGAACGTAAATAGGGGTACATATGGGTTCGATTCCTTCCCGGACGAATGAATTGTTTTAGCAGTACAAATCACGGCGTTCAGTTGCACCACTTACCGTGCAGTATCTCGGAAACGTGAGAAATCGAGTGCCTGAACATCTGGTTCTAATAAAAGACATACATATTTATATTGTCATTTTACTTTTATTGTCACCAAGCTCTTAATACATATCCTACAATAATACTATAAAAAGACCACTAGAATCATCGATATTGTTCATCGACATTAGCTCATACCAATTCTAATAATTTAGTTAATATAAATATTTACTATATATTTACATAACGGGTTTTTACAATTGATATGTAATTTAGGCATTGTGACATAAAGATAATTTTAAGAGAAGAATTTCAATTGTTCTGATTAATTCTAAAACTCCTAAAGATGACTTGGTACGAAAAAATAATGTAAGTATTTTTTTATCTCCACGCTGTTTCCCGCACGTAGCAAAGTAGGTAGCAAAGGGAATCCTAGTGTTAAGCCACTCCGTGCTCATTAAGACACTTTCGTTCCCTACTCACCGCCAAAATACGGTTGAGGGGCGCCTCTCAACACGCAAGAATCACTTAAAATAATAGAGCCATTTTTACAATGTTTTATTGCAAAATGATTCTATTTATATCCTTTATTTAAGTGACTAAAATCATTTATTCATTTTTCTACTTCAGAATAATTCTTTTTCGATGCAACCAGGTGTCAGCCATCTAATGAATAATTCACGTAGACTAGCCGCTGGTGGTTCGTACAGAACAATTAATTACTATTCATATTAATTTATATCGAATTTTAATTTAAGTAATTTGTGGGTTTGGTTAACTTAGGTGATACAGTAAATGTGGTTTGTATTTTTGATGATTTACTTTTATATTTAAGCATCTATCGGGATAGGGAAAGATAAAATAGGAATAGATCTCTCCGTTCTCACAATAACATAAGCGGGAATCGAACACACAGCAACCGAATCAACTACTTAGGCATAATACACATAAAATTTTACACGAATTATTAAAATAATACAGTCTTGATAAAGTGCCGAAGAGTAGAGTTCATAATGACTGATAAAAATTAATGGTGTAAAATTTTTTATTTCGTACAAATAAATGGTAAGATCATTGAAAATTACGAGAAATAGGTTTTAAATTGATTTTTATTTATTTTATAAAGGTTAGGTATAAATTAATATATAATATGAATGACATAATTTACTTACAATATAAGTTAAATATAAGTTAAATTATGCTATTAATATTTATGTTTCGCCCAAGTAACCATAACAGGGCGTACATTAAAAAGATAATGTAATAAACTTAATTTTTGTAAATCAATTATTTATTAAAAGTTTATTTTAACAACCAGAGTAAGTAGCATAATGGATTAAAAAAACCAGAACAATAATTTGCAAGGTCAAATTTCTTGGGAACTCCTTTAGCAATTTTTACTAAATATGGTCAAGGACCTTCTGAACAAAATATTCTTTAATTAATGAAAACCACATTTTTTTGAAACGTACGTCATCGAGCTTTTACCCGACTGCGAGAGGAAATGTTGAAGGGTAATTTGTATTGTATTTTAGTAGTATGTCTGTCACTGTCTAAATGAGGGAGTAGCCTTGATGAACGGGGTACCAAATATTCCCTCATTTGTTAGTGTTTATATTGGTTAAGTATTTATAGTAGTGTGTATTTTTAAAAAGATTTAAGTCTCCTTTCAGTTAATTATTTTTTGAGATGTCCTAAGAATATATCTGCTCTGTAGGGTAACCTTTGTAAAAATTGTATATCTTACTAAACTTATTAATGTAGTAATTTTTGACTATGATAACAACTTACGTGGGCTCCAAATATTTTATTTCATAGTGTTTCATCAATATATCAAGAAACCTTCTCTTTTCAATGGTACGATCGACAGCCACCTTATTTGCCCCACTATTTTGTTTTAAGTCAGAACATAGCTGATGCAATGTTGTGTATTTTAAACTAATATTTTAATTAAACTTTTAAAATTATATTACATTTTTCTGTCATAGAGTTTATATGAAATCATAAAGTGCAAATTCTAAAGTAAAATATCTTAAAAATATTAAAATAAAAATAACTCACGTTTCAACATATTATGTAGTTAAAAAATAATTAAAAAAAATATATTATGGGTTATTTTGGTAATAATAGTTAAAAATTAGGTGGAAAATAAAAGTATAATTAAGTTTTATAAAATATTTATTCTAAACATGCTAAACAGCAATAATTTGCTGGAGTATTCTAACAGTCTTATTATTTTACAAGAGTATAACATCCAGTGAAGAAATGCATCAGTTACAAAAAAAAAACATATAAATGCAGAAAAACAGTAATACGCCACGATCAAGAACTAACGCCGATCGGAGTTAACATGAAATTACAACATTCAACTAAACTACTTACATTTAGTAAATAAATAACTTACATAAAGGTAACTTCAATAAATTAAAATGAATGCATATGCAAGTCTTGAGGCCAGACTTATAGATCAGACAGTTCGCAATCTTTGGTTCCCTAAATAAATTATGAAAATTTCAATTAACAACATTTCTGGACAGTTTCCTTTTTTTTCTATTGGACGATACCTCATTTCTGCTCGCGGAAATTAATTTGTGGCGACGATGCGTGCACTCCAGCATAATATAATACATTTGAAATACGAAAGTAGCGTTAACAGCGAAAACACATTTAAAAGGGAAACTTAACTGTGCTAGTACACCTCAGTGGGATCTAAATAGATAGCCATGGTGAGAATTAAACTAAATATTATATAATAGAAAAAAATGAAGATAAAATTAACCTAGTAAACATTAGTCGGGTCGAGGACCATTATGAAAATATAAATCACTTATTATAATTACGAGTCTTTTCTCAGTACACTCCCGTGGGATCTAGGACGAACATTTTGGATTTTTAACTTTTTATCACTTTTGACACTTTTCTTCTTTTTTCAGTAAACACCGGTCGGGTCGAGCACAAACATGATGATAGCTTCCGAATGCAGAATTTTCAATTTAAAACAAATGTAGAGTTCTGTTCACAGCTTCTTTACTTTTCAGTAGACGCCGGTAGGGTCAAGGCTAAACATCTTGATTGCAATATCTTGATATGAATTTGTATCTTCAATAAACTCCAGTTGGGTCCAAGCCGAGCATTTTGTTAAAATAATTTCAAAACAAAATCTGTCCCAAAAATACGCAATACTTCAATAGATGCCAGTGGGATCCAAAACCTTGGCCATGTTAAAACGTTCCTTGAACTCGGATCGATCTTGTTTACGAGGAGCAAAGCGCGCGATAACGACGTGCAAACGACGTAGTGTGTCACTTACGACTGGTGGCTGCGGACCACGTGCCCGCCATTTTATACCTGATCTCGCGCGCAGTTGCGTATTTTTTTTGCGATTTGAATTTGGAAGCTTTCAGCCGAGTAGGCGTTGCGCCCCCGCCCTTACGTTTTTTTAGGTCTTTTTTTAAAAAATTATAAAAATGACACGCCGGTAAGCAAGATGTTACGGATATGCTAATGCTGTACCTCGTATCGGCGAAACTGGGATAATAGGCGAATGACTCATAAATCGATTTTATTCGAATCGATTATAGGTATAGAGTATCTGAATTTTACGCTACCAATACTAGTTAAACGGATTTTGTAGATAGAGAATATTGGTCGCGTATCTATTTACGTATGTATATATTGATATGTTATATAGAGTTCCATTAATTTTGAAATCCTCAACTTACAACCATTTTTAATGATTTATATGTATATTGTATTTCAATATACATATATCATCAATATAAATGCATACGTTTATTTAATTATATTATTACATTGAGTACGTGACAAATCTCGTCGTCGACATTTTAAGCTTATTAGGCAAATTACAATTCAGTAGATCATAGCACGTAATGCGATTTAATATCGATGTTTGTTTCTAATTTGTTGAGCTCGGATTATCTTTAAGTTATGATTATTATCTGTGTTTACTGATGCTATATTAAAAAAGTATAGCGGCATTTTATTTTAAATTACTACTTAAAACAAAATATTAACATGAAAATGGTAGAGTTCATAAACTTAATGTTATAGTTGCATGTAAGTACGTTTTACAAAAATACTTTAGTACTTGAAAATTTAAAATATATACAAATATATACATAATATACATGGCTTATGCCGATAAATAAACATTTTTATTTACATTTTAATTTTTTTTATGCGAGCTTTCTATATCAATATTATAAAGGTGAAGAATGTGTTTGCTTAAATGCGTTAATCTCATAAAGTAAAAAGTCTCAAATAAATATTTTTGTATTCAATAGCTTATTTATCGAGATCGACCACTCTACTCAATCCCATCATAGTAATGCGGTCGGAGTTATCTCAGAAACGTTAAATATGTCCTGTAACCACGGGAACGAAGCCACAGGAAGAATCTAGTATCTGGGTTAAAAAAAACCAGAATATTTAAAAAATTATAAATAATAAATGACAACATCTTGTTTAAAGTAACTATTGATACAGAAACACAAATCATTTCCAATAATCCCCAGAAAGAAACCGCAGAACTATTATGAATTTAAAACTTAGATCCCTTAACTTAGTTAGTACTAACTTATTTATAAAACAAAAGCATATTTAAAAGATTATATGTCAAATTCCTAAAAGCATGCCATTCCCGCGTAAGCCCCCCACAAGTAGTCACAAATGTGCCATAATAAAATATCATCCCCTATAATCCTTTATAATCTGTAGAGAGGATACCGCTAAAGTGAAATTGGTTTCTAGATACCCTTATTACTACTAGCCTACATAATATGTGAATACTGATAAAGTATGTGGGTTCGATTCTCATTCGGGGGAATGATTTCAATTGTGTATAATATGCTGTTGGCCCTATTGCCGTCTACGTCCACGGGATTTAAGGAATACTCAGCTAGAAGAGTTCTGACCTTGGTTTAGTAAAAATGAAATTACATATACATAACGCTAGGAAGATAAGGAGAGCGTAGCGTTAAGTTCCGCTTCTTAAAGCGTAATGTCGCGAATTCAGGCGGAATGTGGGAGGGAGAGTCTTCTCTTAACTCTAGGTTTTTACTGTGTATTGTCAAAATGTATATAGAAAGAATTAATGAAATTAATGAATTAAAATATTCACACAAAATATTGTGTGTGAATATTTTAATTCAAAATATCTGTGGGGGATAAAACAGATTTCGCCATTACTAATTATTACATTTTTAATATTATAAAAATATTTGAGACCAGTTGGGATGGATTAAATATTTAAATCTTCATTTCCTCGTTCTAGTAATGAAAGAAACGGCGGCGTTGGGTTCCGACATTCAAAATGCAATGCCTCTAGAAAACGGCGGAAAGTGGGGAAGGGAAGTATCTTAATGGGAGCGGAGTGTCTTAACACTAGGTTCCCAGGTGCCCTATTCCTACCATGCTATATGACGGGATACAGCAAAAAGTTTAAAAAAAACTTTAGTACATTCCGTTAACTTTTGCTTTAGGTAGGTATAACGAATGAGTCATAATCCGATTATTTTGGCAAGTTGTATAACGCGTCGTATGTCAATTATCAATCGAATTCGATTCATAAATCGCGAATTACTTTACAGATAATAGATATCATATCTGTTGTATATCTAAAATTTGTTGTTGTCCGTCGGTTCATATTAAATTTTTACCTGTTGCTTGTAGCGTTTGTAGAGTTTCAATTTTTAAGTCAATATACATTTATAATTTAATTAAATATTTTGATTTTACATTTTTTGATTTTAACTCGATTTTTAAGGATTATAGGTAAAGATATTTGCAATTCATGCCAAAAAAAAAAATTCCTAATTCAGTAAATTCGAATACCTAACAAAAAATCCGTGGAGTTTCGTTATATTTTAAGAAAGCTATTGTTAATCATTTAATTACTTCCAAGATATGAAATAAAATGAATAACTTGTTTTATCTTTCCGCATATATTTCAAGATATTTGTGACAATATATATTTATGGTTTAATCTGATTATTTCGCGATGCAAATCCGTATGACTAATACTATGAAAGTGTCTTCTAAAACGCATATTTTCGTACAATTTTTGACAAAAAGTAACAATCATTATATTAATTTAAGATTTATTAATTTAAAGTTTTCGGCCATTACTATTTTTTAAATGAAATAATACTTTTCTGCTTTTATTTATTTGTATCAATTTAATAATTATAAATTAGGTCATTTATCGTCATTGCAAATATTAATTCCAGACCAGAGGAACGAAAATTTTGGCTTAGACTTGGTATTTCCCGTGACGGATCAATCATGAAATTATTGGGGATTTCATATTTCATATCGATCATGGCGTTATTGGGGATTTTATTCAAGACATTCCGCTGTCCACCTGAAGTCGGGACCTTCCATGTTGTTGGTGAACTCGCCGTCGCTCTCTGTCTTGGGAGGGCTTCAAAATGAAAATACTTTACACAAGTAAGGTCCAATCCACAGCCATCGCGTTAACAGTTCGATTAATTTATAGGTGGCGGTTTTGAATTATAATCATTACGGAGTATTTTCGCTTATTGTTCTACCCCACTGTGCCTTCCTCTTTCAATCCTTTGTCCTAATGGTTGTTCTTCTTTTTTTGGTTTGGCTGCATCCCGCATGTAGAAAAGTAGACAGAAAGAAACTAGTGTTAAGATAATCCTTTTCTCACCTTCTGCTTTCTTTTTGAAATATTGCGTGTTGAGTAGCGGAACTCTACGCCGCACGTTCTCTTATCATCTGAGCGAGAAATAAATAATCCACTCCCTCGAGTGGGAATCGAACCTAGTTTAATTACAGTCGCACGCTACACACTACGACTACTTATTTAAAAAAAATGTTTGATCTTATAATATTTTATTATTTACAACCAAATTAATCATTGAATTACAAAATACGCATGCACTTACGAAAATAATAAGTGTTACATATTTGTATTAAGTATACCTACATACATATCTAAAAGGACAATTATACAATATCACTAATGAGTGACTGTAATGATGTAAAACCCAAGGAAATTATACCACAAATTGATTATTACAATTATAATTTATCTTTATTTAATAAATTATACTAGTATATAAAGATATACCCTGGATAACAACTATAATTATATATTTTATATATTTGTAATATATAAATTTAATTTTTGCGGAAAATGGAGAACCGAATTAATTAAGTTAGCGTTATTATCTATGTGGCAATGAGATTATTATATTAATTCCAAATAATAAGGGGAATCCTGGAGTGAAGAGTATTTATAGAATCATTATTTTGCGATATTCAAGAAATTCCTTTTTACCTCTACATCTTAGAACGGAAGGCAATTTTAATTTTTTTAGACAAAATTGTCATAATGTAAAGGCCGTCTGTAAAAGCGGTTGTGGGTTTTGTATCCCACATGGATAAATCTGTTATTTTCATTTCCTCGCTCTGCATAAGATAAAGCGCGGCGCTGAGTTCCGCCATTCAATACACAATGTCTCGAAAACTGAAAAGGCGTGGAGTGCGAGAACGGAATCTCTAAACACTGTCTGTTCATTCTCTGCTATATGTGGAAAAAGAAACAAAAAATTAACAAAAGATTTACATAGTCTAGGAAATGAAGAAAAAGATGGGTGATAGAAATTTGTTAAGGAGCCTGGACTGTAACAATCAAAGTACCACATACTGCCAAGCAGATATGAGCCCATTGGTCATAATTTTTGATAAGATACTCGTATATGTATGTATATTTGAAATCTTAATAATATTAACTAATAATATAATTCTCATATATTTGGATATAAATACAAATTTGTTGTTAACAATCATTAACTGTTAACGGGCAAATAAATTTTACAATTTATATTAGTAAAAAGGTAACTTCTAAGAATATTAGAAAGTTAGCCCTTGCTTTCCAACACTAAACGCCATAAAATTGCAATTTTTACGCAAGAAATGAGTGAAAAAAAATACCCGTAGGTACTGTTATAAAAATTTAAAAAAAATCCATTGCAAAGTGTTGCTGGCATTGAAAAACATTTGCGCAAGTTATAAAACAATAATGTTAACCCCAGTTAACTATTAACTAATTGAGAATCATATTTCGAAGCAGTTAAAAGTAACGGTAACAGTTATTTAATAATCATATTAATTTCCCATTTTTTTTAACTATCATTAGACAGCAAGTGTTAAGTATATTAGTAACAAAATAGTCAAATGGGGGAAAAAAACCACAATGTACTCGTATAGTACTTTAGTAGTTGACTGTCAACCTTCACTAGTTGGAGAGGCACATTAACAAGAAGAAGAAGCTAGTACTTTACATAGCTTCAAAAATATTGATTTCCACCTTTTTAAAATGGAGAAAAGATAGAGATGAATTATTGTTAATAGATATAGTTAGTAAGAGAATAGTTTATATTTTTATACTTATTATTAAAAAAACGTATTATTATAAAAAAAAATCAAAATTAAATCAGCTTCACGTTGTATTCCGCTCACAGCAGGGTAGGCAGAGGGAACCTAGTGTTAAGACACTCCGTTCCCTACTTTCTGCCGAATTCTGAAGGCAGGTCTGAGTTCTGCCCTTCAACACGCAGTTAAGGGGCAGAACTCAACGCCGCGCTTTGCCTCGACACATGAGCGAAGAAATGGAAATATGAACGTAAATAAATATTATCTTATATATATTATAATCGTACGTTTATACAAAGAAAGTCTTCAGCTGTATAAATATTATTATAGATATAGAAAGTATTAAGGTTATTGTATAGAAAATTATTTCAAGAAGTGTCTTTAATTACACAAGTCTTAGGAGTTAAATAAACAAAACGTAATTTAGGCCATAAATAAACGAAATTATTTGTTTTTTGTTGCACAAATTATTATTCTGGTTAAATAAAATGTGTTTTTAAAATACAGATTACCAAATAAAGTTATATATATGTTTAGAATTTAGCAAATGTAGATCCAAAGTAAAATAGCTTAATTTCTTTACCTTTTCTACTGATCTACTCTACTACTCTTTTTAAGTCTTCAATAACAAAAATGAAAGCACCTTGTATTAATAAACCATTTAATATTGAGGTTATGGTTGGTCATTGGGGCAGCAGAATTCGATCGGCGCTGAGTCCCGCCGTTCTTCAACGGGGTGTCTTGATATTAGGTTCCCTCTATCTAATCTGCTTGTTAATTTTATTTAACCCTACACCTGTAACTTCTACATTTCTGTATAACATGTCCTTATAAATAGCATGTAATATTTAGTACTACTCTACAAAATTAGAAATTTTATTTTGTTTCTTAAAATGAATGACTAAAAATTAGGTTTATTTTAACACTCTTTCATTGAATTATCTATGTAGATAATTTTGAGTCAATATACACTATTAGTTTCTCTATAGACAAGTTTGAATAAAAGAAAGTGGACGATTCTACAAGTGATTTTCGCGAACAACACGGACTATTTAAATAACATATGACTTTAAGCTAGTCCATATATTTAAGCGACTCCTCTATTTATTCGTGTTTTAGAACCAAAATTAGAAATGTGTGTGTCAATGAACCGAAACGATGTCGATATATTTTTCACGGCAAATGAAAGAAGATACGTAGGCGACAATGTTTGTAAACCTCTACTTACTATATATAGTGTTATTATGGTGTTTATATGCTATATTTGTGTATAATAATTCTAAATTGTCTTATTATATTAATTTATTTAGGATATCTGTAGATTTACGGGGGTATATAAAATTCTTCGAAGTACTAATTTCCACGTGAGTAGTGACTATATGTTCTAGCAATTTCAAATGCAAATGTAAGTTATATTGTTTTCATTTATTACTTTATTTAATTACTTATAATTTAAGCCAAATTGTAATGTAAAAATACAATAATACAAAATTTAATGAACTTTTCATTTTTCTTTCTTTTTTTTTCAAATTAGGTAATCCTTTAATTATTATCAATTATACTAAATGCGTCTGAGTAGTCGTGGTGGTTCTGGATGGTGTGTAATTATTTCAATTTCTGTTCACGATGTATCGAATTCTAAAGGAAAGGCCATATCAGAGTGTCTTGATACTAGGCGCTTCTATATACTTCTATTTACCTTTATTTATTTTCAAATTTTATCCCATTTATATCTAAATTCAAAGATAAAAAGAAAATATAGTATATATATCTATATATACATTTCAGTCATACGAATTACCTAACGTATTTATATCATACCGCGTATGCTTAAAATAACATTTTCCCCATCAACAGTGACATAATCATATATGAAGTGGTTATTTCACTAGAAATCATAATTAATATTTAAACTTATTATCTTTATTTAATATATATTTATAGCAATAAACCACAAGTCGATTAGTTATTCATTATATTACCTCCTATATCTAAATGTTATAAATATACACAATGTTGCTATTTAAGGTTCCGTATCTCTATAAAAAAACCTTTATACAATCACACTGTTGACCGTTTGTATGTCTGTCAAGACAAAGAGAATATGAAATTGATTAGAAATGAGAAGAATAAATAAATGAAAAAAATGATATTTTTATTACAGAGAAAAACCCATTACATACCTACTCATATTTGTATTTAATACAAAATGACTTCATACGCCCGCAAACTTAAGTTTGTAAAATTTTATAAATTGTATAATTGACCTGCGATCCTGAAATTGGTACGGAAGTCTCAGTGAGCGCCAACTAGCACTTGACAGGTTTTTTAAATAGGAAAACAATAATAATAAGACCTTTATTATGTTTTTCTGCATCTTTCAAGAAAAGCAGATGGTTCCAAACATTTCAAATAAGACCTCAACATGCAATGTCTCGAAAATTGGAAGGCGGACAACGTAATGTCTTAACACTAACGACATGCGCGATACGCCGTGAAGCTAAAAAATAAAGACATATTACCAATTGTCGTTACAACTTACATGAAATACATACGATAACAATATGAACACTTACATGAAGTAATTATTATATATTTTTGATTTTCTAATGAACTTTATGTATAATCATTTTAATGCTAAGCGGTCTTAATAGGAAATATTATATGTAAAATATAAGAGTAATAACTGTCGCCAACAATGCGGTTTAAGAGTAAGTCTATGTAAGCTTATAAATTCACATACAAATATTATACGTAACAGTCTCTGTACAATTTGGTTTCCTCTCTTTTTCATTGATCAGCTTATATAGGCCGTCCGTAACTAAAATCTACATACAATTCTCACGGTGCTTCTCTTTGAACGTCAGGCAGACTGTCATAGAGTTTAGAGAAAAAGAGGTTCGGTAAATCTGTAATTAAAGTAGGAGGGTTGCATTTAACTTAGGCTTTTGGAAGTTATTAATATTTAATTGACTGGTAAGTGGTTTCATAAAATTAGGAATTACTAATTATTTTATAACAAAAGCTCAATTAAAAGATTTTTTAATATTTTCACGTATAAACATTCTTCAGTAAATATTTATTTTAATTAATATTTTCATTTCTTCACTCTAGTGTCGAAGTGAATTTCCGCAATGTCTCCAGAATTCGGCAGAAAGTGGGGAACAGAGTGTCCTAACGCCAGGTTCCGTATGCCTGCCTAACCTGCTGTGTGCGGAATACAGCGTGAAGCTGATAAAAATAAACATTCTACGAATATACAAACAGAAATTAACGTCAAGTCATTCTATTCGCCATATTGTTCAGATCTTTTTTATAAACTATAAACACTAAGCTATGATTTCCTTTAGTTGTGATGTTAGCTGAACATCATCAATAAACATTTTTAGTTTTAAATATTATATAATTTATGGATTTGGAAAAAAGTTAACAATATTCTTACATTTCCTAAAACTCTTCTAATACCAGCAGATATTTTACCTAATTGTCTTTAAATTGCTACCGTAGCTAATACTGTTGTAAATTATGGAATTATTTTAATCTCGTAAAACACATCCGACTGAACAATACCTTTTTCCCTTGTCTTATTTGACGAGACGTTTATTTTATAGCATATTTTAAACAATACAGATTAAACTCACAATTGATGTTTTGGTTTAAATCCCGCAATAAAATGTAGGTTATTTTTTTTTGGAAATTTTGGACAGAACTTTGGACAGAACAGAAGAATAATCTTCTGTGGGATTCCGATATATTCTGTACAACAAATGCTAGTTAAATACAATCTAAGGCTATTTATCATACATACATTTCAACATGAAGTAACATGTTTTAATATACAGAGATATA
>DWNA01001984.1:0-12910 GCA_018249835.1 Heliconius besckei
ATGTCTATTGAATGTCAGGCAGGACAGCTGCCAGCTTATGTAATAGTAAAATATACCATTGACTTTGAAAAGAGCAACTGTTGAGTTTCTTGCCGGCTCTTCTCATCAGAACTGCCTTCCGAACCGGTGGTAGCTTTTTGTTAACATGTACATTCGACGATTCAAAAGTGCTTTTATAGTTTATTTGAATAAAGAATATTTTGAATTTGAATTTGATAATATTTAACAAATTGTATCACTTATCATCAATAAATTCTATCACACATTATCACGATGTCTATCGTATTCCTTTCTGGCTCTTTCTCTTTTTATCAATATATAAACCCCTTTCGAGCAGGCGGATTTCACACTGCCCTATCTTCCTACTCTCTCCCACACTCACCTCTATGTAGAACAATCTCGAATATAGCCCTCAGTAATCTACACGCAGACTGCGTGACGTACACCATATCCGCCATGAGGGCGAAGCCCTCTAACTTCAGTTGCGATATATACGCTTGTAAGAGCACGTTTATTTTGGCTGAGGGCTCCTCGATGCTCTCTTTTATTGGTATTGGGACCTGAAATATATTTTTTTAAATCATATCTTAAAATATTAAGAAAAATTAAGTAAGTGAGGCCAATCGTGGCGCAAAGGCACAAAGTGTGTCAAAATGAAATATTTATTTAAATTTACATTTCCATTGAAAGAAGACTTTCTGGTGTCGAGGCAAATCGCGGCGTTGAGTTCCGCCACTCAGCACGCAATGCCTCCCTGAATCAGCGGAAAGTGGGGAACGGAGTATCTTAACATTAGTTTCCTCTGCCTACCCTTCTATTTGCGGGATACAGCGTGATTCTGATTTGATTAAGTATTAATACTCATTCTAATTATTCTGTCCATTTTGATGATAGTATATAAAAGTAACTATTAGATGATTGAATCTAAGACTATATTTGAGTTTAACCGGACCAAAAAAACTATTACCAAATATATTACTAAATTGAAATTAAAAGCTAAATACATTATTAAAATGTAATTATTAATTTATTAATGAATCACTTCAATAACTCTTGATTCAGTCTCTGCCTTCTCTCTTTTGTATTTCTTTCTTTCTCACTTTTGTCTTTCTTTAAAACTATTAAGTATAAGAAATATTTTAAAACAATAATCACATTTGACAAATTATCATCGTTATTATTTTATAACTGCATAATTTTTAAATCTATTTTATTATGTAACTATAATTAACTAAAAAAAAAAACTTATAACTCACTCTTTCCATCAATTTATGCAACTCTAACTTCTCCTCGTCCCTAACAGTAATATGCTTGAACTCTGAGGAGAGTGAGAACACTCTGAAGAGCTCAATCTCCGCCAGGGTGGGCTTCAACAGCTGGTTGTAACTTTGCATCGTCTCGTATGTGCAGTAGAAGTGCGACGCTATACGACCGAGCTCTGTCGCTTGGAAGTGGCCGGACTTACGCTCGTATTTTATTAGTCCGGCCCTGGAATATATAGTTGATAGATTAAAGAGTGAATAAATGAATGAGTGGATGAATTAACGCATGAGTGACTTAATGAATGAATGAATAAAGCAATTGCAGGGTAGGCAATGTCCAATTGTAAATGTAAATGTGATAGTGATATTTTCCCATGCCCATAAGTGGGAGGATTTTTTTTACATTTTTACGCTGTAACAAGACAAGACAGTTTCAGCTGCATGTTAGTAAAAAATAAAAAGAAAAAACTTTGCCTACTTTACTATATGCGGGATACAGCGTGAAGCTAAAGTAAAGGAAACACTAACTTATCCAACAAAGAAGCAGCAGTGTGGATTAGATCTGCTCTATGTAGCTCCAAAAGTGAATCTTCTTGCATTTTCTCCGGATTAATACCATAAAGACCCGGCTGACGTAGCATCCTTATATATAAATAGGTGTAACCTAAAAAAATATATAAACTTACTATAATTCGAACCATTAAAATTAAACAAACGATTTTTTGTATAAAAAACTTAATGGCAATATGTTATAAAAGGATTCAATTCTCTCCCCACCACTTACCCAACCAAGTAACAGCATCGCGTACACTCTGCACCGAACCCAATACTATCTCCGCGTTGAGCATGTCTGGTAGTTTACCAACCAACTGGGACTCTATGGGCAGCTGTTGATTTAGCAGAGATAGGTAGTACTGGAGCTCCGAGTGGTTTGTTATAAGGATACCTGGAAAGAAGATCTATTTCTTAATTTTGTATATAAGGTGAAAAAAAAATTGTATTAGCTTATTCTGTTTATCAACTTATCCTATTGAGACAATGATGCATATTAGTTTGGCATTGTAGTTAATGAATTTTGCATATTTATTGACTAAATAATTGCCTTTTTAGTAGTATTTTTGTACCCTGAGTTATTTTGAAAAAAAGTCTATTTGACTAAAAAATGAGTTGAGATGATCCAGAGCCCAATTGATACAAACGAAATAAAGAACAATAACAAACTAAACAAAATATGGAACCAAGTAACTTAACACTAGGTCCTCCCTCTGACCACCTTGTTATACAACATGAATCTAAAAAAGCCAGTAAAATGCAAACTAACCCTCTCCCTTAGTGTCGTACTGCGGCCTTCCAGCCCTCCCCAGCATCTGCAGCACGTCGAGCGCGCCCAGTTCACTCCACCTGCCCTTCTCAGGGCTGTACACCTGGGTGCCCTTCACTATTACTGTGTGGGCGGGCAGGTTCACCCCCCAGGCTAGGGTCGCAGTGGAAACCAGGACCTGGAAGGTTAAAAATAACTTTAGACACATTTATAGTGGTCTGTATACATTGTGGGTTTGATTCCCGTACGTTGAGTAAAGATGATGTATAACTTGGCTATAATGTAACAATAATGTCTTGCCCATTAAATAGCTAAATAATACTCAAAACCCACCTGTATATGCCTATCAGCAAACAGATCTTCGACTAACGTCCTATCAACACGGCTCATGCCAGCATGATGGATAGCGAAGCCGTACGGCAGTAGCTCACGTAGTTCGGGGTTCTTTACCTGTTCAGCTTCAGTTCTAAGTACTTCTACGCTTGCCGAGCCTTCTCTGGGAATTAGAAATGATAATTGAGGCAAAATATCGGTAAAAATAAGATAAATAAGTATTATTTTGAATTGGTTTGTAATATTGTATGATGTTCTTATTTCAGGTTCTATTTGATTTTATCAGACAAATTCTTTAATATAGTAAATCTATGCTAATGTCAAATAGCTGAAGCGTTTCTTTGTTTGAACGCACTGATCTTTGGAACTGGATTAAATATTTTTAGTGTTGATAGTCCACGGTAGTCCATGTATCGAGGATGGTTGTAGGCTATTGTTAAGCTATTCAGTGTGCGAGCAGTATCGACACTCACCATTATCAATCCCATTCATATACAACAAGCGCGCAGACGTGTACGAACTAATACCTATAGTTAAAATTATTTGATTAATGTGAAAAATTGTTAATTCTGGGTATTTTTTAATTAAATTAAATTTGGAGTATCCTAAGTATCGCCTACAAATCAAATACAAATAAACATTCTATATACACTGCATACACAGCAACAAATTTTCTAAATTTATAATACTTACAATAATATACTAACAAATACAACCCACTTATAATAATATACGAATTCAGTATAAAATAACAATGCTTAGACTCACAGTATTTAGGTTCATTACTTCGTGTGCAGTAGTGCATACTGGTGCGTTATTGGGACACACATTTAAATAAGTAAATTATGAATATATAAGAAAGCAAGAAAAAACATAATTTACCTCAAAAATTGTCCCAAAGTATCCTTCTCTAAGCACATATCGCGTATAGCGCGCGCAGTCTTGCCAGTCTCTTTGCGGGAGTGAACGAACACCAAAATCTATAACCAATAATTATTAATATATAAATATTATTCCACAATAAAAAGAGAAAGATACTCTTATATGTAACATATAATATTTGAACGTAGCGAGATTTGAACCAGCGCCTCTTATTAACAGTCCAAGCGCTCTTTCCGTTTTGGTAACAAAAACGCGCCGTCGTTTAGATCCTCCACCTAACACGCATCCTCTGTCCATTCGGACAGAAGTGAAGAACGAAGTGTATAACACTAGATTCCCTATGCTTAGCCTGTTAAATGCGGGATACGGCGTGAAAGTGAAAAACAACTTACCTGATTCCTTCCGGCATGTTCCATAGCCTTCTCATACACAATATCATTCATAACTTGGAATCTCTTTAATGCTTTCTTTTCTGTCACGCCTATGTACTGCTGTTCTAGAGCTACTGGTCTGTAAAATAATGTAAATAAGCGCATTTTCCTCGTGTTACGTGTTCTTTTTCAATTTCGATCATACTTTGTTTTGAAAATCTTATAAAACATAGTGTAGGTCCGGTTTTCGAGTCAAAAAATCTCAGCAAATTAGAAAACTTAAGCTATTATAATCCATACCATGGATTAGATTATTTATCAGTCCGGGAAATGATGATGACTAAAAGACAAAAGAAATTGTAGTTTCGTTTCTAAAAAACACAAATAATAAAAGAATTGTTTAAGTGAATAATAGAAAATGTTTTTGATAATGGATAATTTTCCTATTTTCCTGGGATAACAATAACTTCAAAAAAATACATACCTAAATGAATTATCAAAATAAAACAGTCCTTTCTCTGGTTTCACTCTCAAAAAGGCAGCCACATCTGTATAGTTGGGTAACGTGGCAGAGAGACCTACTAGACGAACCTGAAAACAAAATTACAATCATTTTAACATATTTTATGTAGTTTCACGCTATGTGTTGCATAAAGCTTGTCTTTTGAAATGCGGAAATGAAAATTATTTAATATTCAAAAAAATATATAAGGGGCCAGTCGTGGCGCAGAGGCTAGATCGTGGAGATGAAATATTTATTTGAATTTATATTTCCATTTCTTCGCTCTAGTGACGAGGTAAAAAGCGCGGCGTTGAGATCCGCCACTCAATCCGCTATGCCTCTAAAGTTTCGGCAGAAAGTGTGGAACGGAGTATCTTAACACTAGGTTCCCTCTACCTACTCTGCTGTGTGCGGGATACAGCGTAAAGATGATTTATATATAATAGAAATATTCCTCTAAGTGTGAATAGAACCAACAACCATGGCGTATATAAGCAGACACGACCTGCCGGCATCAATATTATTATTGATTTTTATTGTAATTTTATTCTTGTTAAATCTAATAAATCTCATAAAATTAAACTTATATTGCATTCGAACCTGTTCTCTAGTGTGTTCCACGGTGCGCAGAGTCCGCGCCACTAGTGCCTCCAGCACGGGCCCACGCTCGTCGTGCAGCAGGTGCACTTCGTCGATTATTATCAGACGCACCAGGTTTGTGAAGGAACGCTCGCCACCTGAGGGGAGAATGGGGGAATTTAGAATATTTAATACTTAATACTAATACTGTCTTAGCGTCAAGCTGTATCCCGCATATAACAGGGTGGGCAGAGAGAAACTAGTATCAGCTTGTTTCTGCACATGGTAGGATAAAGACAAAGACGCTATTGTCAACCCAATCTGTTTGTCGCTCGGGGGAAAATCCTCATGGACTATTTCACCTTGGGAAGGCGGAATGAGGGGGGGTTGCTGTCGTGCCAGACTCCTACCGGCTAAAACCACCCCGGTGTCTCCACGCACGAGAGCGCGGGGCCGCGGGAGTCCAAATTCATCTCCAACCCCACACTATTGCTCGTCTCCTGCGCGAGGTAGAGTCACACACAGAGTCTCTTTAGACTGTACACCTCGTACAACGCGTCCTCCTCTGCGGGATCCCGTCGACCCCGTTAATGCCGTGCCGCAATGCACGCTATTGCCCCACGAAACCACAGCGCCACCGCCTCGACGTCGACGGGGCCGTCCGTCGTCTACTCCCAGATCCAGGACTGCACTAAGACAGCTTCCTTGATAGGTCTTTGTCGATTCGCTTAGGCGCCCAGTGCGGTCCATCGTTAATCGGGGTTGGTGGACGGTGGCCGCTCGCGGTCTGCTCAGACCGCGAGCGGCCACCGTCGCGTCGCGTCTCTACGTCGAACCGGATATACCGATGGTCCGACAGCGTCTCCACCTCCACGGCGACACGCCAGTCGCGGAATGAGACATCCACTATGCTTTATATACTATGCTTACCTTACCTAACCCAACGAGAAACCGAAAATAATTGTCATACTCGTCATCACTCCTTTTCTTCCCTACCCCCCCAAAACCAGTTATCAAATCTATTACTCACCTTTCCGTGTAATGATATCCCATTTTTCAGGAGTACACACAATGAGTTGGGTCGCGTCTATTTGTTCTCTTGTCAGCTGATGGTCACCCGTCAGTTCTGACACCTTCATGTTGTAGGCTGATAAACGTTTTGAGAAATTGCCCACCTGGTAATAAAAATATTTAATGTAAAATATAGAGATTAGAACCCACGCTTGTTGGATACCAGCCAAGCGCTTTGATGACCAAGCCATACGTTTTTATCGAGGCAAGTTGAAATGTAAACCTTAGTATGTTGAAATGTAAACCTCCTTAGCACATACCAAGGATGTCGTGGCGCAGTGGCACTAGGGTATGACTATAACGCGATAGTTGTGGGTTCGATCCCCACTGGAGGAAGTGAAATATTTATTTACGTTTCCATTTCTTAGCTCTAGTGTCGAAGCAAAGCGCGGCATTGAGTTCTGCTACTCAACCCTCCACCCAACACAGTTCCGAAATTCTCGATACCTCCAGAATTCGGTAGGAATTGGGCATTGAGTGTTTTGGAATTCGGCGGAATTCGGCCCTCTGCTTGTTGCTGTGTGCGGGATACTGTGTGAAGCTGATTTAATTTTTTAATTTTTGTATGTGCTTATAATTAATTTTAATTGTTAGCATCTCGGAATATCGGAATGAAATTTCTTTACAACCCAATCTCAAAATGCCGAATACTGCTTTCGATAACTATAATCTTTTTTCATATTCTTATATTATCATCATTAATATATTCCGCTCATTTTGCAGAAAGATCAATAAAGCTATGTCGGTCTCAATTAGTCCCTTTACCCAAAGACAAAAAGAGACACAAAAACTGTCAGCTCCACTCACCATCTCCTGCACCAGCGACCTCATCGGCGCCACATATATCATCTTGAAGTCCTGCACGTTGACTGTTCCATCGTCATTCACATGTTTGCCCACTTCCCTCAATATGGTCAGTAGGGCCACATTGGTTTTACCAGCCCCGGTTGGGGCACATACTAATAGGTTTTCATCGCTTTCCAGGGCTGCTTTTGATATGCGACTCTGTTTGGAAGTAAGAAAAGTATTGTGAGAATATTTTGAATATTTATAAAGAGTAATAGCATACTAAATGAAGTAATATATTCTAGAAAACGTGAAGGCAAATCGTTAATGCAATTTCATTTTCCATAAAAAATAATAAAATACACATTAAAAATATAAAATTTTTTTGTATCTTCACTACTTTAAATGAAGGCACAGCTTTAACTACTCTTTAAAAGCCTAATACAATGAAAACAAGATTTTGCCAAAAATGGAAAAGTGCTTTTTTTTAAGCAAAATAAATAATATAGATGTAAAATAAAACGCCATTTGTTACAAATGACGTACACAGACAGAAACTTATCAAAGCGACATTTCACATGCCTCATTCACGAAATCGAGTTGTAAGTATTCAGTGTTGGCAGTGAAGTTGAACGTTGTTTAGATTTATTATAGAAAATAGATGATTGTGTAAAATAGAACGAGAGATATCCTTTTCTCGTTCTGGTATATTTTTTGAGAATGAAAAGGGGCAGATCAACAACGTTTAGTAGTATTTTTGTTGTAGTAGATGTTTACGTTATTGGTATCTATTCATAGCTGCGCCACACTCAATTCAACTGTAATACAGTATGAATAAAAATAATGAAATGACAATAATAATCCTACGTCTAAGTTGTTGTAGAATCTTGATTAATCTTTTTTGGGTATGGGTTAGGAAATAAATATTTTACCCTATACGGTGCTCCCGTAAAAGGAGCGCAGTCGCTTTCATCCTGTATAATTAATATAATTATTTCTATTGAAGCCAGTCGTAGCGCAGGGGCACAAAGAGTGACTGTAAAACCGACTGGTTGTGTGTTACACTAGGTTCCCTCTGCCTACCCTGCTGTTTGCGGGATACACCGTGAAGCTGATTTAATTTTGTTATTTATTTCTATTGAATTTTATATTTTAGTAATAGGCCATTGGAGATAACAAAAGGTTATACAGGTTGTATATTATATCTAACTAGCGGCCTGTCAGCGGCTTCGCCCGCTTGAACTACATGGTTATTCAATTAATAAACAGAATTGACTGACAGTCATATGTGTTGATGTCAATGAATAATTAAATTTACTCGTTCAGAAACAGCCTTAAATGTTAAATTTTTGATTTAGGTAAAAATTTATAATATTCTTTGTAAAATAACTGTAATGATTGCATGTCTGCATATAAATCCATACCTATATTATAAATTCGAAAGTAACTCTGTCTGTCTGTCTTTTACGCAATCAGGGCCAAAACGCTAATTCAATTGTGATAAAATACTCATAAAGAGATACTTGAGGGCCCCGGCATGAACATAGGATACTTTTTTTTCTCATATTTGTAATATTTTCGATATATACCAATATATTAAAATAATTAATTTGACATGCAATTTATTCCGCCATGTTAATAACAATCGCCACTACGCGTTGCTAAGCAACGGCTTGCAAAGTTTGTTGTTTTAAGAAAACGTCACCCAAAGTGAGTTTGCTTAATGCATACATGGCGCGCGCCGATATAGATTTGTATACATTAACAAAAATTAGATGATTTCTATAATTTGATATTTATCCTTATGAAAATAAATATAATAGTCACTTTTAGCATTTCATCTAGATGGAAATTATAGTTTACTGTATAACATTCTAATAAATAATTAAGATGTCACTGATTCCAAATGACCTAGCCTACGAGTGGTATAATATGACCGACGCGAACGGGCAGATGATTTTGATGATTTTGTAAATTTTTGTATATTTTCGAATTGCTATTATTTTTAAGTTTAGTTAAAACAAAGCAATTAGTGCAAGTTTGAAGTAAATCGGTTCAGTAGTGTCAGCACCACTTTAAATGAAACCACAGTTTTAACTACTCTATAAAAGCCTAATATAATTCAGAAAAAAATGTATTCCCAGAAATGGCAAAGTTATTTTTCAAAATAAAACGCCATTTGTAAAGTATAACATAAACAAAGCGGCAACGTCGCATACGTCACACGAATTACAGGTATGGATAAAAATCGTGAAATGAAAAAAAAAATCTACGTTCAAACTGTCGAGGTACCTTGATTAATTTCTTTAGTTCTGGGTTTGAAATATTTTACCCTATATGCAGTGTTAGTAAAAGAAGCTCTGCCTCTTCCATCCTGTATATAGAAATATCTGACCATATTTTTTAAATCAAATACGAACGTATACTCTTCGCGTCTATACTACCACTCCACCACAAGGATCAAAAATATATTTTTTATATACCAACCTGAATCCTATTCAAAGTCTTGAAACCTTCAAACGCTGGCTGTACATACTTAGGTAGTTTTTCTATGGGCACTAGCGTTTCATTCTCTTCGAAGGGTTTGGGCTTCAAAGCTGGTACGTGCACTTCTTCGTAACCTGAAAAATATAAAAAAAGTGTTTAAGTTGCCCGCAGATTACAATTTTTTTTTAGATTTTTAGGTAGGCAGACAGAAACTAACGTCCAGACACTATGATCTTAGTTTGGGACATTGCGTGTTTAAAGTTGGAAGTCAACGCCGCACTTCGTCTTATGACTGCTCCACAGTGGCAAGTTCAATAGTACTATAATAATTATGATATTTTTTTTAATTCAACGCAATGCTAGTCCTTTGCAAGAATAGTAGATTAAGAAAGCGCAGTTAAATTAAATAGTTTCCACTCGAGGACGTGACCTACCTAGTCGAAGCAGCCAAATAATAACTGAAGACATATGCCAAAAAAAACATACTTATAAACAAAAAATAAAACTACTCTAAAAAAGAAAGCAAATGTAAAATAGTCAAAAATATAACATAACCAACTCCTCAAGTTTGAGCATTTGTCTGAATAACCGCAAAGGACACCAGACGTCTCCACTAACCCTTCATATGCTTCCTAAAAGATCCAAAGAGCAGCTTACACCACTTGTTGCCCATTAGGTAAATCTCGTCGAGCTGGACCATCTGTCCAGAGATAAAATACCCCCAATAAAATAAAAAAACCTCAAACACCTCCACGCACCTTTCCTCTGCTTCCTAAAAGAGCCAGGAGGCAACTGACACCGCTTGTTGGCCATCAGATGGGATCCTGCTGCGAAGACCAGCTCCTCCAGTTGGAGCATGCGCCTGTTTCCGGAGACGTTGCCACCCCAGTTGGCCTGTTCTTGACCAGCTTTGTGACGTTTGCGCGGTTGTTCAGATTGTTCCGCTGTCTGTATAAAGTAAAAAGAATTAAAAAAATATTCTTGATTATTTTATAGCATGCTAGATGCGAGATTCATATGGAAAATTGTTTGTAGTAAAATTTAAATGGCTAACAAAGGAACGGGTTAATATAAAAAGTACATATTCTCATAATATAAAGATTTCCTAATGGATATAAAAATTTACCATACATTTTTCTTTCAATTTCACACTGTATCCCGCTTATAGCAGGTTATTCAGAGGGAACGTGGGAACCTAGTGTTAAAATCTCTTATGTAAAGTACACTCTCTGATATAAAGTAGCTAAAAATATCTATAAAAATAAGCCAACTAACCTCATCTTCCCCTTTCCCAGTGTCCAACTGTGCTAATATTTTCTGTAAATGCGGCTGTTTAGACATTTCCTCTCTTATGGAAGCTCTTTCACTTTCAGATTGAGATGAAGCCAATTTCGTACAGTATAAAACTAAAATCACAATAAGGTAATGCAAACACCAATACGGAGAATATGATAAAACTAAAAAAAATTAAAATGACATTAATTAGTTTACAGTGAATTTAAATTGAATGCCCCTGTGCCACATCGGCCTCAAGCACATTTCTTTAATGCAGAAACACCAAAAGAAATTTAAAAAGAACTGTTTTACCTGTATATCTATACTTATTGAGGACCTTCACCAGATCAAAACAGTCATAGCCGAGAAGCAACACTAGTCTATTTTCTAGATCTCTATCGTCCGCTGCTTCTGCTAATGCTTTTAACACTTCTGATGATTTAGCCTAAAATTTTTTCAAATAAACATTGAGTAAATAATAAATAAAAACATATATTTTGCTTATATTATAGTTCATAATCATTACAAATAGAGTATATTTTTTAAGTATAATAATAAATAAATATTTCACTTCTTATGATAATAAAAAAAACTATTACATATTTTCAATCATGGAAAAAAAAAACCTACAATAATAATACAAAAGCAATACAATTTAATATTAACTTTTACAAAATTTTGAGAGAAACCATATACTATTACCATGAACTTAACAATATATCTATAGTTATATTGTTAAGTTCAGCTTGATCATATTAGTATAGATTGGGTTTCTCTTTTTGATTTCGTTTCTCAGTTAGGTCGAAAGCAATTATTTCATAAATGACACATGAAATGGCTGTGGCCAGAGAAAAAAAACGAAAAAAAAAATTAACACCTGTGAAACCATAGCATCAGCAAAATGGCGGGACAATCTCCGTTGTAGCCAATACGCGTCAATGTCCATCGCGTGGAGCACTGTGTCACGACGTTTATGCATGGCGGATTGTTCCTCTGAAAGCTGTATAAATAAATATAATATAATAAATATAAATTGTAATTATTATTATTTTAAGTGAGAATTGAACCTGTTACTTCAGTATTTTGATTTTTATTGATTCTGTGGCCTATGACAAAAGGGTGTAGAAATTAAATTATTATTATAAATATAACAAATTTAAATATTTTTTCGAGATATTTACCGACAAAATGATGGAGAAAAGAACTTTCTTTATAAATGCTATGTGAAGCTTTTATAAAGAAAGGAACCAAACAAACAATAAAACACATGAAAGGTGGGCCATTAAGATAATCTTTATTTATAATAAAGTAAACACATGGGAATTTTATTTTTTTAAAAAAACATCACTGAGATGTGTACCATCCAAATGTACACACTCCTCGAATCTGAATCTAAAATTCGTAAAAACTTGCTGGCACATCGCTCGTGGGATAGCGGACATTTCCTCGCAAATGTTGTTCTTGAGCTGGGCAATTGTCCTCGGTTTATTGACATAAACGCGGCTCTTGAGGTAACCCCAGAGAAAAAATCCTGCGGCTTGAGATATGTGCTCCGAGGAGGCCACGGAATGTCCCCTCGACTCGATATCAGTTTTACACTAAACATTTCGTTTACAACGGCTAAGGACTCATTGGATATATGATATGTCGCGCTGTCTTGTTGAAACCAGGTCCTGCTATTGTTGACTTCAAAATTATGCAATTGTGGGAAGAAAAAGTTACGTAACATGTCTGTATAGTGATCAGAATTTACTTTCTAATTGACCTTAGACGCCCCGCAGATTTTTGATTCAGTGTCGAACCCGTACACTCAAACTTTTTGACCCACGATCTGATAACACTTTCACTAGGCTTAAATTAATAATGCACACACAAACTCACACATATATATATATATATATATATATATATATATCCGTTCTTGTTCAATGTAGTGCTCGATACTGTCTCGGCTCACATCCAGGACCAGCCTCCATGGCTGATGATGTATGCCGATGACATAGCACTCATTGCCGAGAACCGACTGACGCTGGAGCGTAAA
>DWNA01001985.1:0-12910 GCA_018249835.1 Heliconius besckei
TACATGCGGAATATAGCGTGAAAGTAAAAAAAACCCCTTACATTCCTCACAACATATGGTTTGTATAACCACAGCTCCGGCTTCAGGGTCTACTTGCAGTACTTTTATTTCCCCCGCGGTATACGCTAGCATTGTCCCAGAGTCGGCGGTGAACGCAACACGGTCGCAGCTCACAACACCCGTCACGAGGACTTTTGATATTGATACGTTGGTTGTGTCTTCATCCTGTAATAGATATAATAAGTTTTTTTTTTATATTTTTTTAACATTTTTAAAGTGTTATTCCAAACTTAAGAGAGAAAAAGTTATTTTCTTAATATGTTTTTTACCTTCATATTATTTTAAGCATATAGCAGGGTAGGGTGTACCTAGTATTTTTTTAGGGAACCCTCCATTCCCTAATTTTCGAAACTACGAAAATCATTCTTTCCCCTGAGTGGAAATCGAATCCACAGCCGTCGCGATAAAGTTAAGTTAAAAATATTTGTTTTGTCTAAAATTTTATTAATTCATTAAAAATTACTTACATATTCTAATTTTAACATTCTCATATTGCTGTCCGTTGAATACACTATAATTTTACCACTAGGAGACATTTCACAGCATTTTATAAGCTTTTTTCCTTTAGTTTCTAATGACACTAACTTCACAGGTTGTTCTGTGAGTTTGAGATTTTGTTTTTGTTTCTCAGATACATTACTAGTATTATATTCTATAGAATCTATTTCTGACTCTTGTTCTAATTGATTATTATTATCTTTATGTATATTTTTCATCAGTTGAAAATTTGAAATAGTCACATCACCTTTTTTGTTAACTGCATAAGTACCAAGTTTCCAAACCTCCAGATAATTACTATATCTGTAATTTAAAAAAAAAAACATGTTATCATGTTTCTTATAATTTTTATTTATTGGAATATAACTGATATATTTTAGTAGACATATAACGTTAGAAAATAAAATAACCACTTAAGAATGCAGAAAATTAAAAAAATATGAAATTTATTAACATTTATAAAGTGTTGTTCCACACTTAGGAATGAAAAATACTTATTAAGAAAAAGATATAAAAATATCGCTATGTTCAATTTTTTATACATTTTCTTAATAATATTGATGTTCAACAACAAATCATAGACGCAAATACAGTAATGTATTTATGATTTTATTTTAGTAAATTACCTTAGAAGAAGTAATTTTTTCTGAGCACACACTGATGATCTAGAAGCTGGTATCATATGAGGAATCCTCATCACCCATTTTGGAGGATAACTTGAAAGTGTCAAATATCCATCTATTCCTACTGACACTAGTTTATTTTCATTAAGTACAAGTGCTCTGTAATTAACAATAGAAAATTAAACATCTTAACTCAGCATCATCATCAGCTTTATCCCGCACTAATGCATGTTAGGCAGTGAGAACTTTATATCAAGACTTATTCTTCCCTTTTAACCTGATTTCACGGTATAATATGTTGGGTGACAGAGCTCAAACCACACTTTGTCATACTATTTATTTATTCATCAGCAGCAACAGAACTCAACACCACATTATGCCTCAGTGGTAAGAGCAAAGGGATGGAAATATTAAATATGTCATTCCTCTGAGTGGGAATTGAACCCACCCATAGCATTTACAGTCACAGGCTTGTGCTACTGTGCATCATTCATTTGTTGTACCATTCACAGTTTACAGCAGTGGCTGTACCACAACACATCATGTATAAATGATAAATTAAATATCTTCAATAATGATAAATATCAACACAAAAAAAAATACCTGACATCATGTTCATGAATGTGCCTTTGAACATTTTTCACCCACTGTGAGCTTGCTTGCTTGCCTGAACTTGTATTATTAACTTTAACAAAGTTTACAATCACTGGATCTACACCACTACAATATAACTTTTTTTCATCATCAGAAACTGCTATGGACAAGATATTAGATTTATGGGTCTTAAAAGATTCTATCTGAAAATAATAATAATTATTATAATTAGTTATGTTACATTGATATTAAAATTTCAGACACATTATACATATAATATTAATTGTTATAAATATAATAATAATACCTGATCGCCTAGGTTACTATCCCAAAAAGTAAGCCGTCCCATACTATCGCCAGATACCACAACATTATCTGATAAGACCGCAAGACACCATACAATAGTCTCTTTGCCTCTGCGACTCACAGACATTCTACAAGTTGCATGGCCAGTTTCAACATTCCATATCCTGATGGTATCCACTGAACCTAAAGAAAATATAAAAACATTTTAGATTCACATTGTAACCAGCACCTTACAGTGTAGGTAGAGGGAACCTAGTATCAAGACAGACAGTGATGACACAGGAGTACAAGGGTGTGACTGTAACACAATGGTTGTGTGTTTGTTTCTTCGCTTTGGCACCAAGGCAGCCAGCCAGGCGTTGAGATGCAACCTCAACATGTAATGTCCTTAAAAAATTTAAGTGGACAACAGAGTGTCTCAACACACGACTTAAATGTGTAGAAAACACTAAAATCAGTTATATAAAGTTATCATTATGTAAACAGTTACCTGTCACAAGCACTGCACCAGTATTATCAAATTTACAACACATAATTCGACCTTCTTGCTTATCAAAAATTTTTTTATATATAATTTCTTCATTTTCAGTAGAATATAAATTGACATAGCCCTGCTCAGTTCCAACAGCAACCAATGTATTTGTGCTATTAACATCAAGGCACCATGCTGCATAGCCAGTTAGCATTATAGTTGATTTGATAGAAAGAGTTTCCAAGTCCCATTCTAGTAAAGTGCCACCTAGGCCCGTAGAAAGCAATCTTTGATTTACCCAACCCAGCGCCTCAACTGAGGCATTCTCTGCACCTGGTATGCACTTTAAAAGGTATGGAGCATAATTTAAGTCCCATATTTCAATAGTGGCATCCTGTCTGTAAAAATAAAATAACCTCTTTACTGTACTTAATGATGTATTTTAACTCAAATTTTTAACATAAGTTAATTCCATACCTGGCTAACGAAAGAAGTTTTTTATTTTTATTAAATGACGCACAATTTATTGTTTCTGGTTTGGGGTTATAATATCGCACTCGGTGAAGTTTACATGCCATTATTTTTTAAAAGAAGTTTCAGGAACAAAAGAGAACTGGAACTTAATATTGAAATTGATTTGTATGGGAAAACCTTAAACATATAAATGTAATTTAATTCTTGATTCATCAGCACATTATAAATACACGAAACGAAACCACACGAAACTGAGATATAAGAGCATGAGTATGTTTTGATGTCTGACAAGTAACAATGACAGCTTTAACTACGATCACAGAACACATTTACTCACTACGATAATATCACTATAACTTGTGATATAGCTGTCAATAATTGTGTGGATTTCTAACGTCCAAAAATAATAAAATAATTTTATAAAATTATTTTCTATAAACTTTAGTTAACTCTCTAAATTAAAACATCAGATAAATCTTTTCAGGGGTTGCTTAATTATTATTGACAAAATAAAGATTGTTAAATTAAGAAAACCAGATATATACAGGGATAAGATACTAATTCCCAAATAATTGAAATTAAATAGAAATAAAATGATTTTATTTTATCGTAAATTTTAGCGTACTGTATATGGCAACAACAATTAATTGATATATTTATTTAATCTATAGCCTAAAACTATATAATATATTGTTATATAGGTATTCCGATTCGTCACTTAGTTATCTGTGAAGTAATTTTTCTGCGATGGTAGTAAAGCTGGTATGTTAATTTTCGTCAAAAGAATTCCAGATTTATATAAACTTATTTACATATTGTGCTGCTAAAAATTTAGTGTATAACAATGGGTGACGGACAGAGCGAAAGTCAACTACTTTTGAGGGATGGTAAGTAATACAATTATATTGTTTTGACAGCTGATGATTCAACCAAAATTTATTTGTATTTTTTGTTGCTAAACAATACACAATATAAAGATAACCCGATTTGCGCTTAGTTAACTAGTCGGTTTTGAAGTATTGTGTAAGTGTAAATGTTTAATGAAGTGTTACAGCAGTAACGTATGGAACTATTTTCACGTGAAGTTTCCGTTTTATTATTACAGAAGAAGAGAATGTCAGCACAATCTCGCCTATTGGGCCTGACGAACTTCCTCCACCGTATCAGCAAGCAGGCATGCCTATGGTAACATGTCGTGTGTGCCAAGCTATGATAGATATATCGGGAAAAAGAGAACAGCATGTTGTAAAATGTTCCGATTGCAATGAAGCCACGGTAAGTTGTGTTAGTGTAAAACACTTTATGTATATGAACAACATTTAGAAAAATACTAAAATATTATGAAGAAAATTATATGCTATATTATATCATGTTAATTGATGAAATTCTGCAGTCATAGCTACATCGGTTTCTTAGAATGTGTCATCTGTTATCTCCATTTGACAATAGGGTTGAACCTGCATTTTAAAGCTAGTTAAATATTAGTGTAATAATAAACTGTCACATAACTTTTAAAATATAATAATAGTTATACATTCAGCACATAATATCTCAAATTGAGGCAGAAAGCAGAGTGGGAATGGAGTGTCTTGATGCTAGATTTTTTCCATGCTGCCAGGTAAAGCACAGAGATAAAAAGATATAGCTTAAAGTTTTAACATATTTATATCAGTTTCTACATATTTTTTAGCTTGATGTTGCTTCCTGCAAATAGCAGTGTATGCAAAGGAAACCTAATGTTAATCAGTTTTTGATACATAGTATTTAAATAGCAGTATTCATTGCCAATTGCTTTCTGTTAATAAAAGTAATAATTCAGTCCACCAAGCATTATTGGAATCCACATCTATTGTGGTAACAGTCAAATCAATTATTGAAACAATTAATATATATTTGCAGCCAATTAGAAATGCGCCGCCTGGTAAGAAGTATGTGCGTTGTCCATGCAACTGTCTTTTGATATGCAAGTCCTCATCTCAGAGGATTGCATGCCCGCGTGCCGACTGCAAGAGGATTATAAACCTGGCACCCACACCTGTCACACCGCCTGTACCAACTCTACCTGGCATGTGCAGGGTTATTTGTATACATTGTCAAGATACATTTTTAGTAAGTTCATTTTTTATTTGTGTAAACACACTGTGTGTGTGCTTATGTCAAGTGGTGTCAAAAATATTTTTTATTTTGTTAAGACTCTCCATACCCCACATTCCGCCGAATTCTGGAGGCATTGCGTGTTGAGTAGCAGAACTCAACGCCGCCCTTCGCCTTGACACCAAAGCGAAGAAATGGAAATATAAATTTTAAATAAATATTTTATTTCCTCAAGTAAGGATCGAACCCACAACCAGTCAGCTTACAATCACACTTTGTAGCCCTGTGCCACAACTGGCCTCGAACTCAAACTTTATATTAAATTTTATTGGTTTGTTTTGAGAGGTTATTAATATTTAGTTGCAAAATTATCGTATTTTTAGATTTCACAACTGATCACTACTTTAGACGGGCATTGCTTGAAAATTTATTTTATTTATTTTAAACAGTCTGTGTGCATTATTCCGAAGTTGTTTATGTATATTCTCTATAGCAAAAAAATTGATTTCAATTTTAGTTTCAATACTAATGGACCAAATGCATAAGAAAAACTCAAGTCAATTTTTAACATATAAAATTTTTATAATTTCCATTCCTGTTACTCATTTATAATGATTAAGAGTAAGGTAATGCATGCTGTCAAGGTCAAGAGCAATACCTAAGAACTATTGTATTGTTTTCATAATAAAATTATAATAATAGAAAGGTATCAAATAAAAATATTCCTGTTATGGTATCAAAGCAAAACAGTAATAGCTAATAATATGCTAAAGGCTTTCTTTTTATATTTAACAATGTTTCTGAAGTAACTTAGTTTAATTATTTACACAAAGTGACCTATTTATGTTATGTGGTAAACACTGGGACGGTAATCTGACTCCGGCTTCGTCACTTCCTTACTGATTTAATTAAAGTACAAGGAAAGTAAAAGTAATTAGTAAAGTCCACACTAGCCAGCCTTGTTAGCCTATAGCATTTCCTACAGCTTAACGTAATTGACTTGGGTAGGTCTTAAGTCCTTTCTTCAACCTGTCAATATCAAACTTAACTTTCCGTGCTTATGTATATGTGACCTACAAAGCACACTATACAATAGTAAGAAATTTAATATATATTTCTGACTTACAAAACACTTATAAAATAGTAATAATTTTTTGTTAAAAATATATATTTCTTTTAATATTTTTATTTGCTTTTTCTGCTACTTTCCTACTGCTCAACTGACGACGTGAAATTCGACCTAATAGTTTGTAATAATAAAATTACTTTTGTTATTAAGTAGAAAACCGCTATATAAATATCGAGTTACGTTATCACTGGGAACAAAACCATTCACATAACATGCAACTTCCTAGAGCTAGACGTTTGAAATACAGTATGAAATGAAAGTGTTATATCGATAGTTTTATATCGATTTGTCCGACTCATCATCTTATTGGATTGTAAGAAACCAAACTAATCGCTTTTAACACTGACCATTCGAAAAAAAAACTCCTTTATTATACAGGTTTCAGTGTAATTATATTACTTCTCTCTGTGTGACTGACTGGCTCTGATTGGTTGTGGGTTCAATTCTCACTGGGGGAATGAAATATTGAATATCATAATTTGTTCGCTCAGGTACGAGCCAAAATGCGACGTTGTGTTTCGCTGAAAATAAACACAGACAAAATATATAGTGATGTTTTAACAATACAAACATGTTCTATATAAAAATGCTGTTAACAAGTCGAAACAATCTTTAATATTGTTGAGATTTTCGGACCATTTTTTTGTTGTACCTAAATGAAAAATATTTATATTTAAGCGAAATAAATGCGTCATTGTCTTGTGTTTTTGGGACTAGCTGTTGAAATGTTAGGTTACTAGGTAGGGCTTTGGACCGGTCGCAGTTACAAACGGAAACAATACTTTATTAAAATTTTAATCCTTCTTTGTTTATCAAAAATATAATAAAGTATCACATAAAAGTGTTCTAATTTTGAAAAGATTAAATTTTAATAAAGATTTGCTTTATGTATTTCTTTCTTCCTTTTTTATTTTTTTACGTTTTTGGTTATATGAAATACCTTCTATAATAATGTTCCTTCATTTAGGCACTGCTATTCGTTACATGTCACTGGGATTTGCTTAAAAATTCCAGCTCATCTAAGTTACATACAAGCATTTTATCAGCTTTAAATTTTATATTTGTTTCGCATCGCTAATTAGTAATACTAGAGTTACGTCAACATTAGCAAAGGGTGAAAGTTAATTATATATATTATTAGCTATAAAACCTGTGTTATATTCATCGTCAAATAGATTATAAACAAGCAACTATCATACCTACATACACACATCGCCGTTGCTTAGACTTCAACTGCAATACGAATAAGAATTTGTAATTTATATGTATGAAATTTATTCATTTCAGTATCAATTATTGAAAAATGCGCCAGTGCGCTGCCCTCATTGCCGGAAGGTATCGTCCGTGGGGATCGGTATGAAGCGGAATAGAGGTATGCTGTTCTTAGTGCTGGCTCTCATAGTGTTCGCCATCGCTCTAGGAGTCACCCTGGGAACGCTCTCCGTTGCCAAGGCTCATGGTGGAGGAATCTACGTAGCATACGTAGGTGCCTTTTTACTGTCTTTTGTTCTCGCCAGCCGCGCCACGTACTACTTCGCTATGAAAGTGAGCACGATCGAGGGCCCCATATAAGCCTCCGGCTGAGCGGCTTTCCGTTTTTGTGATAGTATGACTAATATCTCGATTCCATATTGCATTATGTATACACATATTATATAGGATTTATTGGATAAATTGCCTAACCCGTTATATGGTAGTGCAGTGTTGGTTTTCAATTTGACATTGACGTAAGTGACACTGACACCGGTAGTTGCATGGAATTATATAAGTACATATTATGTTTTACGTGTTGACTGTTACTGAAATATCGCATCGGTAAATACACAGTAGTACGCATTCCGAAGTTAATTATATAATTTAATACTACGTACCTATAGGGAGGATGCTTATAGTGTTTGATACGATTTGAAGTGATTTTTACCTTTAAAATATTGGCTGTAGCTTTTTGTTGTATTCACTAATTTATACAATATAAACAAGTTTTAAGTTACTAAAATATTAGCCGACAGTTTATCACGGAAACCACTTTATATGCAAAAAGTGTATAATTTGTTTACTTCGAACACTTTTTATAAATATTTGTTAAAAAGCATCGACAAATTGTGTCCCCAATTTTCTAAAACTATATTAAGATTCTTTTGCATACAATGTTTTCTTTACGCAAAAGAATAATGCTTTGGCTTATGGTCCGTAAATATTTTTGTTAGAATATAAGTAACAATTCAAATTACTTTCCATGGAAACGACATGACTCTTGATAAAAGAAATCCTTTAAATAAAAAATGTATCATTTGAACTTCTTTTTGAAAGTTGATTAATTAAAGACTTACTAAAAAAGTCTACTAGCTAACTAGTCAAGGCATATTCGTTGTGTAAAAAAATGTGATTTCTTGTTCATAAATTTGTCATATATTAATTTTAAATGATTAGATGCAAAATTTAGACATATTATAGTACTTTGTTCACATATATTACATTTTGTTTTTGTTACTTTATTTAATGATAAAAATAAAAATGTCATAACTTTTTAATACAATATTTACAATAATATAGTCTTCAGTATCATTGCATAATCGCGAAAAATATGTTTCTTAAATTCCGCCTAAAATGCTAAAATTCTACTCGAATGCCTATTAACAAATAAAAACTATTATTAAAAAGTATATAATAATTTCCTTAAAAGTATGTTTCACTAAAAAAATATTATCGTTTTGGGCGCATTATTAGATATATTATATACTTGTTATTTCAGGTTACAGCACCTTAAATCTATTTTCATGATAAATGTGCCATCTAAAAATACGAAATAAAAAATATTTATATTTATCTTGTCAAAGCAATACGAACACTTGTACTTTTTTGTATTCGTGTATGCTGGCGACGTGTTTCATCACTATAAAAAATTCTTACTTGCCTAACAGATATTTCTCACTCCTTTTATATAATAAGAATCTTCCATGCGGTTAAGCGTGTAAATATCTATATAGTAATTTATCTGCAACTTATCAAAAGTGATGAAATCGGTCCTCAATGTCATATGGTATTTTATCAAATATTAAGAACTTGTGTTAAAAATAATAACTAATTAATTTATGCATAAGAATGCATATAAATTATGTTGAAGATTACAGTTTGGCAATAAAATGTTAAGATAATACATTTTTTATTTCCTAATAATAGCTTATCATAAGTGACAGCTCCTATGAAGAAATTTAATGAGATATTCCTAGGAGCTTTACTTTCCCGATAGCTGCATACAACTGTAAAACATACAAAGTATTTTCTGTTCTGTTCGTGTCAGTTGGGCATTAAGCATTTCGGCAATGTTACGTTGTACGGAGGACACGCGAAGAAAGTTATACAGTAAAGAAAGAAATAATTTTACACTATAGTTGAATGCTTGCTAAAAAAAATCCAATTAAAAGCAGTATTTTAACTGAATCTTTTTCCTTCACCTATAACAAAACGGAAAATATTGTTATTCTATTACCAAACTATATTGTCATTGCTTGCTTGCACTAGTTACTATGTAAAATATTACATATTATTACAGTTAAATCACAAAACATATTGAGTGTTTACATTGTTTTCGTTTGACAACGCAATATGAAAACCCGACAAAGTGTAAACGTTTAAGTCATTTATTTAATATCTTATTTAGTCTATTACTAAATGTTTTATTTTATATTTTTTACTTTGATATTTCTTGCATCCTGTATGTATTGTTGTTGCAGAAGACTGTATTATTGAGATTAATGACAAAATTTTATAACGTTTTTATGTTGGTTATAGCCTACAGGGTACATAGCCATTGTTTCTGTAATTGGTTTATTTTTAAGAATTGTAAAAAGTTTAAACAACAAAAATAAAGTGTATATTACTATTTATTTTCTATGATTGAAATATAATCTTAAAACATATTATGTGTAACGTACAAGGAATTAATAAAATATTACAAATCCTTCTTTAAAAATATTTTTTTATTTAAGTATTTATTCATATCAATTATGAAAATGTTGCATACCTATAAACGAGTTATCCCAAAGTAATATAAAAAATGAGTAAAAATGAAACTTCACTTTATTAATTTCTCACACTTGATATAAGATATAAAAAATAGTATTACAAAAAAAAAGAAACAAAATGTTGAAATAACAACACACACGTAATCTCACATCCATACACATATTTAAATACTTTGGCTTAATAAATAACTTTACTTGTTCAAAGCGGTATTTAACAGTTTTAAAATCAGGATGAGTAAATAATAAAACGACAAGTTTTAAGACCATATCGCAAACCATGACAAAACATGTTATCCCAAAAGAAAATAATGTTCTAACACAGCCTGTCTTCCGTCACGTTGATATATCGCCTTGTAAAATATCAATTTATTTTAATTTAGGTTTTACGGTTCTGCTATACGTACTTATCCTGTCAAAAGGTAATAAAAAAACCACAGTATGTTGTACATAATACATTTATTGCAATAAATTGAAATATGCTTTTAAAAATACATAATTTATGGAGACGTTTTGATGTGATTTTGTTGTGATGAATATAATAAGGTTTTACACAATTATTCAAATATTAAAATTGTTTTTTTTTTTTAACTTTACGTTAAATATTAATACACCTGTAAGTCTCTTCATTGTACTATTATATAATTATACAACGAGTTTTGCACTTTGAGAATATTAAAACCATGAATATAGTTCTTCTACATAATTTGAAGAATAAATGTAAAGTTATTATTAAAAATTTTAAATAATTTTTATTAAAAATAATCTAAACTACCCAAGACTAGATATTTAAACATGCAGTAAAAATGTTATCGAATCTACATCTTGTTACTTAATATCTAGATATAAATAATAAAACATTTACGTCAAACGGAATGCTTACAATAATATAGGCGTATAAATAAACGATTCAAAAATGGATTATAAACCCAAAAACCTAAAAAGGCACGTAACAGATTCTCATCGACAAGCAGACATTTGAGTACAATCGACATACTGTTCGTATGTAATTGTTACTACAAAATATCTAATTATAAATATTAGGGCCTGATCATTTCAAATTCGTAACATGTTTTCAAACAAGAAGGGACGTTTCAATTTTACGTAAGCAGGTATTTTGACGGAGTTAATAGAATTATTTTTTATTAAAATGATAGTATTAAAAATATTTTTTTTAGATGATAATAAAACTTAAAAGTTCCGTTTTAACCACTTTTATGCTTACGTATACATGTTTACTTATAAATATTAGGTGATACTACAAGCTAATGTGCTTTATCGTAAGTATCCTTATGTTGGTAGCCCGAGACGTAGCCGGAACTGTCGACTAGATCCTTCCTCCCAGCTATGCCTTTCCCTTTTCCGGATTGATCAAAACGTTGTTTATGGGAGCCTGTGTATTTAGTGGTGTCAGTCAGCCTGTCCACGGCTGCCGCTGCTGCTGGTGACTTGGGCAGCTAAATCATGTGAAAAAGTAGTAAGTTAACTAAAATAAGTACACAACAGAACTTTTACTCCTACAGTACCAGAACACAACTGCATAGGTAAGTACTAGGTAGAATTGGTAGTAAAATTTTTATTAAAATCTTTTAAATCGATTTGTATTTTTTCAATTAAGTAAACAATTAGCTGTTTAAATTATTTACTATACTTCGTCTTAATATTTTAAATAATTAACGCTTTTTTTTAATTATTTTGAAATACTACGGCATGTTACACTTTGTGTACACTCTAAACGCGACTAATTGTGGGTTCAATTCCCACTCGAAGATAAGAAATATTTATTTAAATTTCCATTTCTTCGTCCTGGTGTCCAGACAAAGCGTAGCATTAAGTTCCGCCACTTAACACGCAATGCCTCCAAAATTCGGTACAAAGTGAAGAACGGAGTGTGTTAACACTAGGTTCCCTCTGCATAGGGTATCCTCTGCTTTATGCGGGGTACAGCGTGAAGCTGATTTTAATTTAAAACAAATTTTAAGTATTTACATACACATTTAATATTAACTTACGTGTGTTGAAAATCCAGGCTGGCCGCATGTTGTAAGTTTCTTTTTAATTTCATCTAATTCAAATTTCTTACTTCTCGCCAAATCATCCAAGAATTTTTGATAATCATCGATGCCGAGTTTTACGGATTTCAATTTTTTAAAATGAATGGCTGTATCGGTGGTGGTTATTTTCTTCCCGTCAATCACTTTTGCTTGTTTCATCCACTTGTCACTTTGCGACAGCGTGATTTGTTTTCCATCTGACTTGGGGTCTCCAAATTTAGAGAACATTTTAAATGCATCCTGTAAAGAAGTAAACTAGTATAAATTCCTAAATAACATTGTAAAAGTAGACGTTCACAGAAATGACGAAAGAATGGCAAAAAAAATGTCAATGAGCGGTGAGAGAGGCAGGGGGTACTCTGTTCTGTAGTCTTGGAAGGTAGGATAAGAACAACCGAGTTCTATAAAATATTAGATATTTTTAATTTTCTTCACAATTTTCTTACCCGTGACTATAGATACTAATGGATTTATCGGTTTTTTGCGGCAAAACTAAATATTTTCCCACAAATTTTCCGTCAATTTTTAAAGACAGCGTGTTGAAATCTACTGCGCTTTATCTACCCAGTCACAGATATTATTTA
>DWNA01001986.1:0-12909 GCA_018249835.1 Heliconius besckei
ATTCTGTTTCCCACTTTCCGCCAAGTTATGGAGGCAATCCGCGCTTTGCCTCTACATTAATAATGTTATAATTATTGATTTTCAAAATTAAGCAACATTTACTTATCTCTAATTTGTTTTAGTTATAAAACATTCTATTTCTATTATAATATAAAATATTATTATAATAACCTATAAAAATCCCTTAATAAGTTTATCTTTGGTTTTTAAACAACATTTATAATGTTAAATTTATTTATTTATTGTTTCTCAGAGAATTAACTACAAAAAAATTAAAATTGATTGGCTAGCTAACCAATTACGAATAGAATTGGTTTCTAAATATAGTCTATGCGTGTAAAATAATGATGGCTTCGTATTTTTATATTTCAATCTGTGAATTTCATTCAACTATCAACTTTGCTATATATCAAAATAATACATCTTTGTTTGTGTGTGAATAATTGTTAGCCCATTTTTGTAAATTACAATTTATAATAGCCTTAAAAAATAACATTAAAACAAAAGTGAAAAAAAAACATTAGTTGAATATGTAAAATATAGTACTTGAATAAGTTTTTAATTTCTTAATAGAGACAAAATATTATAAAAAATAATTAGCATTATCGTCATAGTTAAAAAATAAATTATAATCATAAATATAATTGTATATGAAATTGAAAAGAATTAGTGAAAGGAAACTTGGAAGTGGGGCAAATAGTGGTGTAAACAAAGTATTGCCGGTCGTATAGTAAGTTCTAGATGTCAATTCGTAAGTCGTGTGCGATAATGGCTCAAGTGTATTATTGAAAAATTATGGAGAGGCTCTCTCATGACTTAAACCTGGCGCTAGAAGAGAGTAATTGTGGCAGGCAGGAGCGGCGTAAGCTTGGACTGCGGAGAAGAACTCGATCCGCGGGAAACTTGCGTTAGTTATTTGTTTATACATATATGTGGATCTATAATAGTAACCATGACTTATTTTACTTAACATCTCAGCAGGCAGCTTGATTAGATATTTGTTTGTGTATAGAAGTCATTTGATATAAGACCATGAAATAAATAAAAGTTAATATCATTCTTTTATTATTATAGAAATATATTTTAATGGTAATAAAAATGTTCCAACTACATTAGTAGTTGTAAGAATATAAAATATAATAAATGTTTAAAATTTATTTAGAAAAGCTAATATTAGTGATAATAAATAAGTCTGATCTTTATTCATGGCATAATAATTGTATCTGAATTTGTATAGATGTGAAAATATTATGTTAAATATCAATATTTTAGAACGAACTTGTAACACAAAATACTGTAATGCTATGAAATGAAACACAATCAACAATTTTATGTGAATATGTCGGATATATTTTATGTCACAATATATTTCTAGTAACATTTCAGCTGCCGCAGTCACAGTGAGCTTGGTAGAAGATGGCAGTTCAAGTAGTCCACCACAAGCACCACTGATCACACAACCATTATCAGATTCTGACGATCCTCATCTAAACATTCACAATTCAACAAGTTTGAAATCTCGACATTACTGTCAGATAGGAAATTTTGAATCAGATTCATTTAATGAAAACTTTTCCCCAACGAGGCCAGCAAATACTAGAAGGAAGAGGAAGTATAAAAAGATGCCTGTTGAGTATTCTGATGGGAAGAGATCTCCGCCGATTGAAATACTGAGTGTTACTACTGAGGTAAGACTTACTTAATTTTTTTATATAGTAATACCAAAATTTTAATTTTTTTATCTTTGAAAATTAATTTACATATACAATATATTCTATAACAGACTTTTATAATCTAAACATTTTAATTGTTAATTTTAATCTGCTTATTACTTGGCTATAGCAATACTAAAGGAGTTGTTACAAAAGTTATATGAATACAACATATCATATAACAAAAACAATGTACTCACATTGTATAACATTACATTGGCAGATAGAGAGTAGTGAACTGTTAGGAATTGTTTTTTAGGCAATAATTTTTTTTTAAAAACCAAAATCAATTTAGCTTCACGCTGTATATCGCATATGGCAGGATAGGCAGAGTTCTGGTGTTAAGACACTCCATTCTCCACTTTTCGCTGAATTCTGGAGGCATTGCGTGGAGTTGCGGAACTGAACGCTGCGCTTCGCCTTGACACCAGAGCGAAGCAATGAAAATATTAAATATTGCCATTCGTCGAGTGGGAATCGAACCCACAACTTGTCGTTTACAGACGCATTGTGCACGCCACGACGGACCTTTGTTTATTTATCGCATTTTACAAGTCACTTTTGTTTATTTATCGCTAACAAAACTTATAACGCTTGCTTAATTCATTTGACTAAGACACGTATATAAATAACTATAATAATAAAATAATCTTCATATTTCATCAACTAGTGTACTATTTCGCCATTTCCATCACATGTCAGGATGGCCGAGCGGTCTAAGGCGCCAGACTCAAGGTTCCCCTTGCCTATACTAATGTAGGTGCGAGTTGTTCTGGTCCTCTCTGAGGGCGTGGGTTCGAATCCCACTTCTGACAAATCCTTTTTTGTTTTATTTTCTTTTTTTGCATATTTTATTATTATTTTAATTGTATTATCATAAATGATTTTATTTTTGTATTTTTTTTTGTATGTATGCGTAAAATATTGAAAACATATTTTCTTTTTACTTGTTTTTTAATTACAACATATATTTTGACATAGTAGGTAGATAAAGCCTAGTGGTAAGTCACTCTGTTCTCCGCTTTCCTTCTGTTTTAGAGACTTTGTGACGTGTTTTATAGAACTTAATATTTTACCAATTAGCCAAATGATAGTGAACAAATATTTCTTTTTATTTTATAAAAAAGTTTTGTGTCACGGATTTTTATAATTTATATTGCAGGAGTCCACAATACGCCAAAGTTCAGGGTGTCCACGACTCATTGTCCGTACTGTAAATATTAAATTTTACAGTTAAATGCTTCCCAAATTGAATAATTATTTATCGATTTATAAACGTCAAATAGTTCTATAAATATACTTAAACTACTTTTTATTATGCTAAACCATGTCTTATTTGTTTTAGCCCAATACCCTTCCTGTTACGATAACGCTTCAGACGCAAAGCGTGTCCCCGTTACTACACGTGCCGAAACAAAAACAGGAGAGGTACCTTAAAGAATAAAATAAAATTTTATAAAAAATATAATATTATTATTTGTTGATTCATAATTTTATGTCTTTAGGAACGTTTTCTGCGGTAAACGAAAATGGTCTCACAGAGATAAAAGTGATGGATGCGAAATGAGAGAAAGATCCTTTAGTGGTGGATGCTCCTCTAAATCTTCATTCTTTAAAAGTGATTTTAAATCTAAAAGGCACGACTGTGAAAAACGAAGGAAAGATTCTGTTTTACAACCAGGAAAAATTGTATTAAAGAATCATAACGCTGAAGATGACACGCCATCTTCTTTTTCCAATACGCCTTCTTTGCCCGGCAGTTCCAGCTTTAATTTCGTTTATAAGAATTTATCTAAAAATGGAACCCTAAATATATCTAAACTAACGGGGTATAGAATAGCTACAGATCTGCCGCCGTTTTTTAACGCTGCATCAGGTTCAGGGAAAAGTTTCGATGGAAAATATCAGAGGAAGATCAAAATGTTGAACAAAAGTCACCCACCGCCTAATTTATTAAGAAATCCTTTGCAATTCGAGGATTCTAATAGCGGAATGGATTGTGGGAATGAAAGTAGTTCACTAAGCAGTAGTGACTCAGACGGTGTTATAACAAATGATAGCGATAGAGAGGGAGACGATGAACTAACAGACTGGCCTGGTATAGAAGAATTAAAGGTCTTTAACAAAAGTCTAACATTCAAATCCTCCAAATCGGTCAATAATAATTGTACTAAATCAGTCAGTAATATGCCTCCACCAAAACGTTTGAAGAAGGAAAAGTTACTAGTAAAAAGTGGTTGGGCGAGTTGTAAGAATAGATATAAGAAGAAACGTGCTAAAGTCGATTCTGGTAACGACGATGATGCGATGGTATCGGATTCGAAGACAGTAGTCGATTTAGAAGAAGAGGTTTCAAAAGAAAAAGATATTATGCCGCATTCCTCGCTTTCGACCTTCAGTGATATTATAAACGCGGGAGCATCAGGACAGAACGCAGACGAAACGTTTTTTCATTCGTTTCAAGCGTTTCAAGAGAAAACTGAGGGTAAGGAGGAGTTTAATCAAACGCCGCGAACTAATTTCACTTTACAGAAAACATCGTCGAGTGATTTGAATTTGAGTGAGAAATCGCCGCAAAGCGACCATTATTATAGTGAACATTCGATGGGGAATGCTATGGTTTCTGAGGTTCGAGAAATTAGGGCGGGTTGTAGGCGCATTAGGGAAGAACGTCCAGGTTTTTTGATTTTGAGCGCAGCTAATGAACAATTGTCGAAGTTTTTGCAAGACTCCTGCCAATCTGAGTTGAAGTTGCCAAGTTTTCAAGATCCCGTCGAGAAGGAGAAGTTGGAGTCGTTGGCCAAGTTGTACTCGTTGGAGTTGCAAGTGGAGATGGGGCGGCCTATTTTGAGGAAAACTTGGTATGTAATAAAATACAAATGCAAGATGTTCTTTATTCGGTTGTGGGTTTGTTAATCAGTACTTCACACTTTTTCAGACAGTGTACTTAGTGTTAAAACAGTCAGTTTCCGATTATGTATTTGTTACCAGAGTAAGGAAAAATAAAAATAATTCATTAAAGACTAAGACAGCGTCAAATTTCGAAACAATACGCGTTGGGTGTCGGAAATCAACGCCATATTTTGACTTGTTACCAGATGTAAAAAATAAAAGTAATTAATTCTCCCGAGCGGGAATCATCACAAGTTCTATAATAATTTCAAAAATTTACTTTCCGTTTTAGCAACACAACACAAGCAATACGAGTAGAAAACAGTTCATACAAAAATCTACCACCGGACCACAAAAGAAGATGTTATGGCGAAGACGCTGATAGTCTAAGTCTGAGCGATCATTCGGTTAATTCGGGAAATGAAATAGATATAATACAAGAGAAATTGGAATTGTCACAGGAAATTGCTGATTCCTTCGCATATGCTCAAGTTGATAAAGATTTGTTACATCCAGGCGATTTGGATTGAAATTTTTTTTTTACAATTTTGGACCAGAATTACGTGATCTCAATGTATTATGTAATTATTCTGAATAAATTATGTTTGTAATTAGGCACTTACTCACACTAACATTTATTTAAGTTTATGTATTTAAGATTTATTTTAGAAATATGGATGAAATTGAATTAGGTTATGCAATAATTAACAGACGAATACTTATTTTCTTAGTGAATTTGATATCTGTATATTAATAAGTTACGATTAGTTTGGTAGAACGCACTTATCAGATAGTACAGGCTCGAATTATTTATTTTTTAGAATTATTCAATTTATCGTTATAACTTTCCACATTACCCACATGTGGTTACTTCGGGCACTTTCATTTTGTCATGTGTTCATACAAATCTCATAGTTATTTCCATTATACCACGCGGTCGAAGCTGCAGGGAAAAGCCGACGTTTATATCTTATAACGAAAAAGTATTCCAACTTATTCACTTCCAATTGTACTATTTCATACAATTATATTTTAATTACAATTCACTTAATTAATGACTACAATAAAAAAGATTTCCCGCCCAAATTTTATGTAAATTCCTTTCCCGCCAAGCCCCTCCGACGACCGCTCGTAGACAGCCTACCCGAGACTTCCCCGCCCACAAGCGATCCGTAACGATATATTTAATATAAAAATAATTAACTAGCTTGTCTCTAGCACCTTCAATTGTAATAGTGTCAATTTATATTATACTTTTTAATTTTGACATATTAATTATAAATAACAAATAAATAACAGCTGTTATAATTTTTTTTTGTACTATCTAAATTTGTAACTACACAAATGCTACTGACTACACATTACACGTTTTTGAAAAACTAGTATTTTGGATAGTTACATAGATTTATTCACTATAGAATATTTTTATACAGACACCTAAATATATAAAGATATGCAGATTTTTTATTTTAGTTATAATAATTTCATATAGCTCCATAATAATTACTCCTAATATTACTCCAATAATTATTAATAGCTCCACATTTATATAATGTTTACTAGAACTTCAGATCCATCACTTCAATCCGTTTTTTATTGATTGCTTAGTAAAAATGTACTATGTTGGTTTACAAGCTTTATTCGAGCATATTATATTTGACCAGATTCATTAAAATAAATAATTAAATTTACATTTAATTAAACTGTGCCATGAGGTAAAGCGTTGTCTTTTAATATTTTGGATGATCAAAAATTTAAAAAATCCATCTTAATTATACAGGTTAGTATAATTAAAAAAAATATAGAAATAAAAAAATATTTTTTTTAACTACCAGCTACCTACTATTTCTAATTGCATATACATGTATTTTAAACAATAAAATATATATTTAATACTAAGATTATACTGTGGTATTAAGATGTAAATCTTTAATATAATGCAAAGTACATAGTGCTGGGCATTGTAATTTTTTATGCCTTAATTGTTTATCAATTAAATTTACTGAATATAATCGAAATGTTTAATGTATTTTTTTAGTATTATAATTTTCATAAGTCATCTAATATAATAAGACTTGTTTAAATTTAGTACAAAAATATATTCTGTAAAATGATTTTGTAGTTTTTTTTATTTTAAAAATCTCACAGTATTTTATAAAGGAATAAAGAATAAAATAATTATATATATTATATTACATCATCTATTATTATGGGAAAAGATAAATGAAAATTCTATAAATTGTAACTTTAAAAACATTTATTAAATAATATTATAAATTTTCAAATAAAAACAGTAAAAAAAAGGTTAAAAACTAACATATTATTGGAAGCACTCAATTATCAAACATTTGTGATGATTGAAGTATAAAAATATCTTTATCATTAACAAATAAAGAATAAAAAACATTTGTCTTTTGTTTTTCTTACCCATTTTTTTAACAAACTTGAATCAAATCATTTTATGATAATAAAAAAAGATATTCTAAAATTGAGATAAATCTTATTCTAACACTTTGTGCTTATTGATTATAATATGTTAATAACATTTTTAACAAATATCGAATTTACAATCCCATTTTGTAACACGCTGTAACCCGGATATCGAGACGTTGCGTGTGCGCTGTGCCGCTGCGCCACCACTGCCTCACCATGTGATGATGGACATTAAGTATTGTTCACTATTATATAGTGAACAATATCACAGGCTTCTGTTTTTATTATTATTCCACGAATTTCATACCCTTGTTGCTCCAAGAAAATTATAAATAATAATATGACAAAATTAAAAAATTCTATAGATACTATAGAATTTAAAAGATTCATATTAATTGTAATGAATTATTAACTATATTAAAAGATTTCAATTTCATATAAAATTAGAAAAATATTCTATAATATTCTAAATGTGACAATGACTTATGTTCGGTATATGTATTTATTTGAACTGCTCTACCATTACACTCTTTATATAACAGAAGTAATATAAAACAAAAATAAATCGCTTAATTTACAAAATATTAAAAAAGAGTATACATATCCACAAAGAAATTATAACTTAATAACTCATTTCAAATATGTTTTTAAAATACATACATACAATTTAAGACTGTATAAATATATGCATATTATATATATTTATTCAATAGTACAAATCAAATCGTCTCCTTCTAACTTTTGTCCATTAGTTATAGAAACTGATTTAATTTCTCCGGCTCGGGGTGCTTGGACTATCATTTCCATTTTCATAGCGGATAGGACGGCTATGGGTTGGCCTTTTTCTACGTGGTCACCTTCTTTTACTTTGATTGCTGGAATAAAATTATTGAATGTATTAGTTATATAAAAAAACTTAAATTTATAATAATTTAAAGTTGCATGATTTTTTCATCTTCACACTGTACACCGCATATAACAGGGGTGGCAGAGGGAACCTAGTGTTAAAACATTTCCTTCCTCACTTTCCGCTAAAATTTCGAAGCGTTGCGTTGCTTGCGCGGAACTATATTTTTTATTTTTTTTCTTTACTTCTATGCTTAAAAAAGAATGATTATTAATAGTCTCAATTAATACTTGTTATTTTTTGTATTAGAATATCATACTTAGCACTGTTCCAGGCATAGGGGCTCCAACTTGGTTCTTATCACCTTTCACTGCCTTTGGATGGATCTTCATTTCCTACAAAAATAACAAATATCTCTTAACTTTAAATTAAATTTAAGAGAGAAATTTGTATAGGAGAGAAATTTAATTTTTAGATTTTAGCAAAAGTCAATTTTATGTGATGCACACACTCTGTTGTCTTTTAGTTCTGTCTTTTTTATGTAAAAAATATTCAATAATTTTATTATCAACAACATTTCACAATATACTGATAAAAAAATCCTTCCAGGCAAATATAAAGTACTTTACCACAAAATTACTATACATAAATATAAAATAACACAATATAAAAAAAATTACCTTGCTAGCCTGATCGTCCCTTATAAAAACAGATCTCAATTGACCGTTAAGTTCAAAGAAAACTTCCCTCTCACCAGCCGCCGTCATTTCATCTGATACGGCCAATGTCTTAATGTCTAACGTCTTTCCACGCTCAATTTTAACTTCTATTGTTTCTCCCACCTGAATAATAAGTTTAATTTGTCAGGTTTTTGTATTACAATCCAACTCGGACTTGTCAATTAGTGTTAATTTTACCATTTTTTTTTTTAGATTAACGCTTTATGTTGTATATAGCATTGTAGGCAGAAGGATCCTAGACCTATTAAGACACTCCACACGCACCATCCAATTTTCGAGATATTGCGAAGATGAAGAATGTGTTCATAAACGCATACACTACAATAACAACATTTTCTAACACAAAAAAACAACTTACAGTGGGTCCAATAAGGAAAGTCTTGGTGTCCAAATGTTTGACAGGTCCATACTTGTCTCTGATGCGGAAGAAGTCGTTCGCCACTTGTGGGTACATCGCCGCTGACATCACATCTCTGTCGGATACCTGGATGGACAAGATTTAGATTACTTTTATTAATAATGTTTTTATTAAATACATTTAAATTTCAAAATAAAAGATATTAGCTTTTAAATCAAATCAGCTTCACGCTGTATCCCGCACACTCACCTCGAGTGAGGATCGAACCCACAACCAGTCACGTTTACAGGTTCACTTTGTGCCCCTGGCCGATGATTTGACTTTATCTTTTAACACGACTAAATAAAAAATAATGTTATGTTTTTCTTTTAAAAATGAAATTTAAATAGAAAGACTCAAATAGATTATTTTTTAATTCAGGCAACAATATATTTTTTCTTTTTAAATAAAATTAGTTTTATACCTCTGGGTGGGACTCTTGCAAATCAGACTTTAACTTGACAAAGTCCAGTGGAGGCATCTCTTGTCCTGGACGACCTTCAATCCTGGGCATATCTTTAAGTATCTTCGATCTAAAATTATATTTTTATTACGGATGTTTTTTAGCTTCACTGTTTTCTGCATATCGAAAGATAGGCAGAAAACTTAGTGTTAAGATACTACATTCAATGTATTATAAATTAATTTAAAAGTTTGGGAAGTAATAATAAATGTAATCAAAATGTTCAAATGTTCAATCATTACAAAGAAAAAGACATTTCAATGATATTCAGTTTCTTATTAATTAAATTAAATAATAACTTTAATCAAAAAGAAAACAACACAATAAAATCAATAGAAAATACATTTGTAAAAAAATACATACCTAAGAGGTTCCGGGAACCCACCATAAGGTACCCCAATGGCACCTTGGAAGAATTCCACAACTGATTTCGGGAACGACAGTTCCTCGGCCCTAGATTCGATTTCTGCCGCGGTCAATTTGTTTTGCACCATGAATTGGGCGAGATCTCCCACTACTTTAGAAGATGGGGTCACCTTGATAATGTCACCGAGGAGAAGGTTGGCTTCCCTGAAAAATTAAGCATTTGTTTACCTTGCTTTTGTTTGCGACTTCGCCACAATCTTTTTTATCCATACTTGGTTTACTAATGGGTATAAAATACCTAGGTTGACAAAAAAATTACAATTTCCTACGGGATTGTGATATCGTCACGAAATTACATAATGCGCTTTGTCTTATTACCAAAGAGAGGAGAGTCAGGCCGATAAGAAACGATGGCCTCAGTCAAGTAGGTTTTATTGGAAAAAAATAACATTTAATCTAATTACCTATAAGCCTTCTTAACCTCCTCAAACTGGCTTCCAAGTCCCAAAGAGAACGCCTGGAACTGTAAATTAGTGTATTGACCTCCGGGTATCTCGTTTATGTAGACATCGGCGTTACCGGATTTCATTGTAGCCGTTGCCTCGAACGGCCCGTACAGTGTACGCGCCTGTTCCCAGTAGGCGGAATATTCCGATACTGTCTGTAGGGGAATGCCTGGGGAAAAATGTATAATAAGTTTACTTAAGAATTTGCTTGCACCTGTAAATGTTTATATCAATAAGGATTAATCTAAGTTGTAATAGTAGTCGGTGCTTTTTTAAAATTTTTATTTTATAATTTTTATTATATACTAACCTGGCTGCTAATCCCTAACAAGAAGTTAGGCCGACACAGCCGACTGGCTTTTTTTCACATTTATTTTTCAAAATTGTATTGTATCCATTAGACTTACCAGTATCCAATTTGGTCCCCTGCAAGGAGGCCACCATGGCGCCCATGCTGGGCTGACTAGTGAGGCCGGACATGGAGTCCACGGCGACGTCGACTGCGTCGGCGCCGGCACGCGCGCACGCCAGCATGGCCGCCACGCCCGCGCCCGACGTGTCGTGCGTGTGCACGTGGATGGGCACTGACGGGTGCTTGTCACGAATCGCCGTTATTAGTAGCCTGGCAAACATTGACTAGTTTAATAAAATAGTAGTTACGTTTTAATTTTTTAATTTTGTTTTTTCAATTAAAAATAAGTAAATATGAAACAGTAACCGACATGACGTCACATAGTCTTCCAATAAATTTGGGTGAAATTTGAAAATGTAAAATTTAAATAAATCTCATGGCAAGCTATCATTGAGTAAAAATATTATAATTTTATACAATTGTTCATTAGGAACCAAATTATGATAGTATTTGAAAAAAACAAAACATCCACTCACTCAGCAGCCTGAGGCTTCAATAAACCGGCCATATCCTTAATTCCCAAAACATGTGTTCCTGCCTTTACTAGTTCATCAGCTAAATTCAAATAATATTTAAGGTCATATTTTTTTTTACTAGGATCTGATACATCCCCGGTGTAAGAGATGGCAGCTTCGACAACACCTCCGGCTTTGCCTGCAGCCTCCATACCCAATATTAGGTTGGGCAAGTAGTTTAGAGAGTCAAACACTCTGAATATATCCATACCAGTTTTTACCTGTTGATGGAATGTTTTTTAAACGATTTTTTCGTTATTTCTTTTTTTATTAACATATTATAATTATGATGTTAAATTAATATTATTATCAAAAGTCAAAAATATATCAAGAATGGGTTGATTTAGCTGAACAAAGAGCGATATACAGAGTGGAATTGTCAGCACCACTTTAAATGAAACCACAGTTTTAACTACTCCATAAAAGCCTAATATAATTCAGAAAAAAAATAATTTATTTAAAAGAAAAAGTTATTTTTTCAAACAAAATAAATAATAAAATTATCATTTTAAAATAAAACGCCATTTGTAAAGTATAACATAGGCACGCACACACTTACCTGTCAAAGCGGCAACGTCGTACACTTATGTGTGCGTCACGCGAAATACAGGTATAGATAAAAATCGTGAAATAAAAAAAATCCTTTGTCCGAACTGTTGAGGTACCTTAATAATTTTTTTTAATTCTGGGTTTGAAATATTTTACCCTATATGCAGTTTCAGTAAAAGGAGCGCTGCCTCTTCCACTCTGTATAAAACTGTCAATCGTCTGACTGTAAATAATAAATGTTGCACATCAAAAATAAAAATAAATACTCTACATATAAAATTAATATTAATTAAGAGAAAAAAATCCCATCTTAGATTTTTTGATAAAATTATTTAAACTTTAATCAACAATAAAAAAACATTGCTTACCGCCATATCGCAAAATTCAAAAACAACGTTATCAGGATAGTTGGTATAGCCCACAGCGTTAGCACCTCTCAGTAACATTTGGAAGGGAATGTTCGGTATTAACCTGCGCATATCCTCTAGCCTCTCCCATGGACATTCGTGTAAAAATCTTTAAATAAATAGATAAAATATGTCATAAATCATAATTGTAGTTAATATTTAAATATATTATGGTAAGATTTTTTTAGCTTTACGCTGTATTCAGCAGATAGCAAGGTATGCAGAGAGAACCTGGGAAACTAGTATTAACACACTATGACCCCTTTTCGCCGAATTCTGGAGGCATTGCTTATTGAATGCATTGTCTCGTTACTAGAGCGAGGATAGAAATCTTATAAAAAAAACAACAAAACAAGCAAAAAGAAATAGAATACCTCAAAGCAACATCAAAAGTAGCTCCACCCCAGTTTTCCAATGAATACAAATTATTCAAATTGTGCGCTACATATGGCGACACTGATACCAGGTCGTGAGTCCTGACGCGCGTCGCCAGCAGAGACTGGTGCGCATCTCTGAAGGTCGTGTCCATCAGTAAGAGACCTTTGTGGTTTCTTACTGCTTTCGCAAAAGCCTCTGGACCACCGTCTTTGAGAATCTGTCTAAAACCTTTCGGAGGTTCTACCGCTGCAATTTTGTTAAATATAAATGAAACATTAGCAAGTAATTATTT
>DWNA01001987.1:0-12907 GCA_018249835.1 Heliconius besckei
TTTTTTCGGAAGTCGGAAATGTGATCATATTTACGTAGACCAAATATGAATCGTATACACACATTTTGAAGACGCTCAAGCTTATTTAATTGCTCCTCTCTTAGATCAAGATAACAAAGATCATCATAATCGAGAATCGGTAAGAGGAGAGTACTTGCTAACGCAATCTTGGTAGGTATAGGGAGAAAATTGCGTAACCGTTTAAGAGATGCCAGTGACGCAAACATCTTTCTGCTCACCTCACATAGCTGTGAGTCCCAAGTCATGTTTTGATCCAAGACGATGCCCAGATCCTTCACAGATTTACTATAAGGTATAGTGACACCGTCAAGAAATACAGGTGATAAATTAAATAAGTCAATTGTGGATATAAGTTTTCTACTACCAACTATAATAAGCTGCGTTTTTATCGGATTCAGTCACAAACCAAATGACTTACTCCAAGCACATATGTTCTCCAAGCTTTCATTTGTTGCTTTTATAGCAAAGGGTAAATCCATATATAATACATTTTCAATAATAATTGGAAAAATCTGTAATTAAAATACAATTAGTAAAATTTTTGATTATCAATGATAATGAATGTTAACTATAAAAAATATATATTGTACTCTATAGTGTGAGTTGGGTTTGCCCCTTACATATTAGCAAGAATAGATTTCAGAGTTTCGGCTTCATACTTCGGTTTTCTTTTTATTACTATAAATACCGGCTATAAATAGTCTAGTGCCTGCTCCAGAATATTTTTTCTATTACAATCACTTCAAACTTACTACAAAATTATCATACAAAAAGGGACAACTGGTTGTTTCATTAAGATCACCGGTGATGATGAATTTTGTTATTGTTTAACATCACAAATTTTGTAACACTGTAAGATCTATAATTGAACACAAATGACTAAATAACCAAATACCAACAACAAACAAATAATCAGAACAATATAGCAGTAAAAGTGGCAGCAGAGGACAGCACCAGGTTGATTATAATAGAAAAGTATTAAGCAAAATTATTTAAAATAGTTTTGCTATTTTAACATAAATCTGAAGTATAGTAAAAATAAATATTATTATTACCTCTCAGTACAAGTCCGTCAGTAGGTATCCTAGGTTTTTCAGCGTCAGCACCACACTCCATATGAATTTGTCCATTTTGACAATAATCCAAGCTTCCGAGGGCCTCAAAGGTTGAGGCACCAGGTTTACTCAGATCGTTCACAAAGAAATCAATGTGAAATTTTGTAGGGTTGGTAGCTCCAAGTCTTACACCTCCAGGAAAGTCACCCTCAACACGAGCACCCAGTGGGATGATTCTTATTTCTCTTACATATACAGATTTTGGAAACTGAACTAAATCGAGATTTAGTTCCTGGAAAATAACTATATGTTAACGAGGAATAAAATATGAGTTATGGCTTCTAATAATTAATATGTCAAAATTATTCATATTTCTGTTTATAAGCATGGTTTTGTATTCACATGTATAAATTCCACTTTAGGTTTATATACAAAAATGATTATAATTATAAAAATAAAATATCATACATATATTACTGATTTACCTCACTAGTATCATGTGAAAATGTATCGAAGAAAAGTAGATCTGGTTGTTCGGTAGCCATTTTTGTAACATTTATTTATTTTATATTATAAGTAATCTTTACACATGAGTACTGATTAAAACTTATATTTATTAATACTTAAAATTAAAAGGATATAGGTTTCCGGCAACAATAACCCCGCTAAATTAAATATTGACAAATTTTATAATACAGTGCATTTGACATATTAGTTGCCATTTGCCAAAGCCCGAATGCCAAGAGATACCACAGATATAAAAACTAACAGATTATAAATTAATGATATATTCATCAAAGCAAAAGCAAAAGCAAAAGTTCAAAAATACATTTTTAAATTAGGCATACTAAAGTTCTTCTTAATTTATATACGATTAATGTAATTTTAACTAATTTTAGTTAATGTCATTTAAGTAACATATTCCATTGACAGCTGGTAGACTCTACTCTGTTTTAGTATTTTGTGACCAAGGTGCTATTGCTTTTATATCACTTTAAGTTTAAGTTTATACCATTTTTTTATTATAAAACTAGTTCTATGAAACAGAGTCAATAGAAAATAGAAACAGAGTGAATAGAAAATAATATTATGATATATTATGAGCATACAAACACTTCTAATTGCAAAGTAAAAGCAGTATTAACTCATATTTCAACATATATATATAAGCCTTTTTTTATTATGAGTATTTCCTATCCACATTTTCCCCTCATCTACTTAGCAAAGTCGACAGTGAAATCCATAGCGTAGCACGATGAGACAGTATCAGACTGTAAATGGTTCTTTTCGTAACACCACCACTTCATAACACTGTCCACAACATGACACTTTCTATGTCTACCGTGTCATGTGGTAAAGGCGTTTTTTATCAACTAGTGATATCCCACTACCTTGATCACTTTAGGAATAAAGGGTTTTCTTATTATTTTTTTCAAATTGCAAATAAAAATATTTTTTAGTAAATGCAGACCTTATATTATGCAGTCGTCGTGGCTTAGTGGCACAAGCGTGTGACTGTACGCCCGACGGTCGTAGGCTCGATTTCTCGGGAAAATCAACATGTACTTAACAAAGTGGTGAACGCGAGTGTCTTAATATGGAACCAAGGCTAGTTTTCCCAAATTTCCTTTTGCTGCCTAAGTTTCACGAACTAAAAAAGACCTTTGTTTTGTAATCATTAGCATAAGTATTTCATGTAATTTAATAGTCAATATTTCTGATTATAAATTAAGATTTAGATTTATCTATTCTACTTTAGAATTGATTCACATAATTTATTGAGAGAATTTTGAAAGGCTTATATTTTTTTCGTTATAATCGTTGGAGAACACATTTGCTTCCTAACTAAAGATATCATGTAATACAATACGTATACTGGATGGATAAATATTTTTTACAGCTATATATATATATCAAATATATATATGTGGAATTCGTATCTATAACCTCATTAATATTACATACACCACTGTGCTATGAAGGCTTCAATCTGCATATTTAAATAGTAAATAAGACAATTAATAATACTTTATTCCTTTAAATAGACAGCCTATAGGAAATCCTGTTGCACATTTATATTTTGTAAGCAATTATATACTTGAAGTAAAGGTAAGGCCTACTCATCCTTCCTTAAAATTGTTTATATACTGAACATTGAATTTCCTTGTGTAATGATGTCATCTTAAGACAAGCACTGTTTATTTATAAATTAGCCCTTTTTTTTAAAACTTAGACAGTCAGCTTAGCTTAGCTTCGGGGTTTGTCCCGGAAAAAATGATGAACTTGAAAAACCCATTTTCAGTTAAGTTTAAGCTTAAGGAAAACAATTAACATGTCCGAAACATAAATAGGTGCAATACATAACAGGTTTTACTTTAAGCGTGCTTAGAGATTAGCTCAATATATTTAGGTATTAGTAAATTAGTTCTGCACATGGCTTTGGCTAAACCCAAAAGGAAAAATTAAAATATTTTTGAGTAATAAGCATTTCCTAAATAAAGAATCGAACCCACAAGCTTGTGTAAAGTAAGATACTTTCCAAAACTGTTTTATTATTTTAGGTAGGCCTTCACAAAAAAAGTCTAATATCGAGACACTACGTTTTTCGTATCGTCGTTCCGAATTCGAGACAGTGCGAGTTGTCTGACGAAAATGAACGCCACTCTGTCTCGCCTGAACGGGTTCTTTAATAATATTTTTTATCTAATAAAGACTTTAATGTATAAGCGATAAGCCACATTGAAATATAAAAACACTAGCAATATGCAAATTGTACGTAACACGTTATTTTAACAGATTTTTCCGTAATCATCTCGTGCATGGTAGTGCCAGGCAATTGAAGAACTGCGTTTTTTCCTTGCTTATTTACTTGTTAACACCTGTCTGTTAGACATTTTTACGATGAAATAAACATGTTATGAGCGTATTAATAAGCTCGAAAGTAAACAAAAGATGGTGAAATATAATTCCTCTGACGGGGCATCGAATCCACTACCACCGAGTTCTGAAGATCTACAACGTCCCATCAGTTACATGCATATGTTAAATAACATCTAGACAATTTTATTATTATTCATAGTTTTTTTAATTTAAATCTATGAATATGTTATAATCGATTGGGTAAGGCTTAATATAAACATGTCATGTATAAAATTATCTTTTTAATTAGATTAAACATTTATATATAGTCTGTTAAACATTTGTGTTTGCACGCAAAAATGTCAATGAACAGTAAAAGATTTAATTAGTTATTAAATATTAAAATATCCTAAGGAATGCCTATCATATATACATTCTATGTCTATACTATCTAAAGCCGAAGAGTTTGTTTAGGTGATGGCGCACATCTCAAGAACTATTGCTTCAAATTGAATAATTAAGTATTTTTGTGTTGTTCAGAGTCCATTTTTCGATATAATAAAATTAATTTGGTTTTCAACTTCAAAATATTTAAAGAAGGACTTTTGTTTATTCTTTTTCCGTAATCATGTATAAAATACAGTACGGTCAACAAGTCGTGGCCACCCTCAAGTCAGGCTTATTGATCTTTTGCCCATTGTTCACTCGGTAAGAAAATTATCATAAGTAAGAATAATCTTAAAAACAAATATATATCCAGCTTTGCAGCTAAGTTTAAGACGGCCACGACGCGTTGACCGTACTGTAATTATATTACAAATGTAAACATGCTTCCGAATGGAATTCAAATATACAATCATGGCTTAGTAAGACTTGGCTTATTTAAGTAAGGTACTTAAAGCATATATATTTTTAAATAATATATTTGAGCTTTGTCAAAAATCTACTTTATTTGTTACTATAGTAAAGATATATGTAAAAATAAATTGATAATAATTTAATCATTTATTCCGCTTATATAACAATAGGTTACGTAAAAATAAAAATAAACATAAATAAAAACATGTCACTGGAAATTTTCGTGCAGAAGCGTTCATTAAAAGTTGCCAGCAAAGTAGTGACGGTGACTGAGAGCGAGGCGACTACCTGCCAAGCGACCACCTGTGTGAGCTGGGGATGCCAGTACTATGTAGGAATTGGCAAATTGTAGGGAAATTATGTTATATAAATATATGTATTTTTGATATTATTACAAGAAAAATTAGTTGTTTACCTTTTATATTCGGTATTTATTTTGTAAAATACGTTAGTTAAGTAGTGATAAAGAAATAATTATACAATTCCTATTATATAATTATCTCTTTATCATTACTTAACAATTTACTGTAAACCTGTTAGTGAAGTGGTGACGGTGACTAAGAGTGGTTCAGCCATCTGCCAAGTGTACCTACCACCTATGTGAGATGGGGGATGCCAGTTTTGTGTAATCTTTGGCAAATTGTGAATGAAGAAAAATATATATTTTTAGAAATATTGGGTTGGTTTATTATTAAGACAATAAAAAAAATGTTTTATTGTTATTACATAAATTGTCAGTAGTCTGAATATTGTATTAAAATGTTTTTTACTTTCCTATTGTTAAGCTTTACGGATATTTATGTGTTTATTTTATGTAGTAATTTTTTGCTATATTAACTATGTACTTAAAAACAATATATATTAATATTATTTTCCAAAAATATATTTATTAAAAAACAAAACAAAAATCCACGTGTTAAAAAAATATTAGTTAATGAGGAAATAACGAAAGTGAAATATACTCTGTGCTGTATATACTGTTTTTTTATTGTCATATATAACGAAATACATCGAAATTTACGTATTTAATATTTTCCGTACGTTAAATATTTCTAATTTAAAATAAAAATATACGTTACAAAATATAATTCAAACTAGCTTTACAATTTTAAAGCAAAATTTACATATATATATTTACATATAATTAAAATATCCAAGCGAACAATAAGAAATGTAATAAAAGTTACATTTTAACCAGCGCTAGGCACAATACAGCGATACGCTCGCCACCCCACCTGTGCCGGCCGGCAGTCGCTCTCGCGCGCTCCAACTAACCACAAGCTCGCTGTCTCGCTACGACAACTCGACACGTCATCAACTTTCCCAAGCGAAATAAGTTTCACATTTAAACAATAACCTCAAATATTTAAACTGTGTATTCATAACTTTAGTTAAATTTAACTTTTGTGTTATTTTTTGGGGGGGAACACTGGATTTCGGCAACGTGTGCAGTGTGTGTTGTGTGTTGATGTGTTTGATAGTGGCTTGAAGATGCAGGGCGCCGAAGTGGCGTTCTTGCTGACGCTGTTCCTGGCAGCCGTCGTAGCTCAAGACACCAGGAGATTATCAGGTCAGATCTTAACTAAAATTGCAGTTAAACTAAAAAGCTTAAGTTAACTAGGACTAAAGACGGTAGTTACACATTTTTTTGGTTATTTAAAAGTTAGAGAATGGTTTTTAAGCATCGGCGAATATATAGAAAAAAAAAACAATAATGCCGCTAGAATAATAAACAGGTAGGTAAGATCTTTAAATAGTCGTGAGTCGTGACGTGTAACCGGTATTTTGTTTTGTACCCTGACCCCGGCAAACTAGATTTATGCAAATTTTATATTAATATAATATATAATATTATTTTTCTTTTGTATCACCGTATTTGTGGAAAAAAGTAGATATGTAGCGTTGTATAACTACTTTCTCCTCAATTATTCAGATCACTTAGGGATATTTAGTGATGGTATTCAACGTGTCGGCGTAACTGTTTGTTTAAGTAGGTAGCGAGAAATGAACTCGCACCCGTCATGTATAACCAAAGCCTAGTCAAATAATGTTTTACAAACACAGTTTTTTTTTTGTATTTTTTTTACCACAGTATAAGTTTTTAAGTAAGGCTATCTATACATATGTACAGTTGTCTGTATGTATGTCCGATAATGCATTACAATATAAACTAAAAGAGACTGCTGACTGTAAACGCGAAGGTAACATAGCAAAGAGTGACTTTAAATTCTGCCGTTCAGTACGAAATTCGCAGAAAATGGAGAACACAGTGACTTATCACTAATTTCATTCTACTTACCCTGTTATATGCACAATGCGGGATACGCGTGAATCTAGAAAAAAAGCATCTAAGCTACACGATACCGTGGGTAACTTACTGTAGTTACGTGCATAAATATAAAATTGTAATTCTCCATTAGCGTTTACTATTTACAGCTATAATTCATTTTTTGTCACCTCCAGTTTTGCTTTCACGCTCGACTGGGTGTTCGCGTTTAAAAGACATCAACGCGCTCGTTTTTACATCTGTGTGAAAACTAACTTCGTTATAGAATAGACTAAAGGAAGAGTGTCGTTAGAAAGTGATGTTAATTTAACTGATTGAAGTGTCGTTTTATAATATTTTATTATGTTATTAATTTATATTTATTAATTTATAATTAGATGTAAAATATAGAATGTTTTCACTTTTTTCAAACAATTGAACAATTTTTTGATAAGTATTACGACGTCTATTAGGGACTTATTATGTATTATAGCAAATTATTTTATAAATGAACCAATCTAAAAATAATTTAATTTTCAAAATTTCCATTGCAAAAATAATTGTAAGATATTATATAGGTAATGTATTCTTATAGAGAAAGAATGGTATAAGAATGGTATGGTAGTATATCCGTAATATTTTCACTAACACCAGAGATTGCTTTCTTATAATATATCACAATATTAATCCCGTTAGGTTTACTATAATTACGTATTATTTTCGTCAATTCCTTTTTAAAACGATCTATTAATTGATAATTTTTCAACAGTTTTTTTTGCATACTAGGTAGATGGAGGATTCTGGTGTTACGACCATTCCCATTAAGATATCCCACCGATTTTCTACCGAATTCTGAAGGCATTTAACTTACATTTTGACTTCAGCACAAGGAATACAATTTTAATTATTTTTTTTCAAAAACATTATATAGTACTTTTACTTTTTTAGAGATAGAGACGAAATAAGTAATAAATACTACAGAGTTTGAATATGATCTTGCTCCAGTATTATCATCGATATTGGCTTCTCGAAGTTCAACTTATGTATTCTTCTTTACCACTCTTTCTTTCGACGACTATTTTTTTTTCGCTCACTTTAATAAATCGGAGAATATTGCACTAGATTCTCTATTTATTCAGCGGTGCAAGAAAAATGTGATACCAATGTAAAATATTTTTTATACAAAACCGTGTTAAAAGTGAAATCCACGAGCATTTAAAAAAAAATATGAAATAATTGAATCTACATAAGATATTAACTATTGTTAGTCATTTATTATTCTTCGTCATACTATAAAGTTTATTTAACTTTCTTAAAGCCAGCTATCATCGTTCATCCATTCGACATTGACCGCCGGAAGCCGATTCGTCTCGACGTGTCACTCAATGAGGGACTTCCGGTGACGATTCTTTGATATTGTTAACTGAAAATGAACTTTATTTCTTTTGTAATGAAGTCAAAATTTGGTTAAGCAGTTAATTTTGATTATTTTCTCTAAATTATTTTTGTATAGAAATGTAAATTGTGCTATTCTTATATGTAAGTTAAATTTTTGTTTCTCAGTCTTTAGTTTTGAAGTACTGACTAGATTTGGTTTAAAATATTGTGAATAAATATTAAATCGTATGCAGGTAATTTTAAGGTTTAAAGTTGTTTGGACTTTTTTAACTGATTCATTTAAGTATTAATAAGAATCTTACGTTAAGTAAGGAATTTTAGATTCTGTTTCCAACCAAATAAGATTTAAAATATTTTATTCATTACATTTTAGTTACATTTTAGCTTACGTCCTAGATGTTATTTGTCATTGACCTGAGTTTTAAATCAATGTAGATATTTATTATATTTTGTTCGATTGGTGGAAAATAAGGCGAAAATAACTGAATTTAAAAAAAGGAGGTTATTGGTTTGACCCGTAAGCTGTAGATATGTAGGTAAGTATGTGTGCCAAATTTCGCACGTGTACAGTTGTATTTGTATGTTCGTCCACAAATCCTTTCTTATTTCAATTAATATAAGTTTCATCAAAATTGGTCCAGTAGTTTTTACATAAGTGTTTAGGTCACTTTTAAAATAATCATGATTGCAATCTATTTAGCTGTGCATGAATTTCATATTTTACAATTTCAATAAAATATAAATTATATTTTTTATGACAATGATTTAAAATAAAACAGATTAAGCGCGACGGTTGTGAGTTCGATTTGATTCGAGAAAATGAATTATTTAAATTTCTTAGCTCTAACACAAAACAAAGCGCTGTATTGGGACCTACTACTCGACACGGAATGTGCCGAAATTGGGCGGAAGTTGGGAAAAAGAGTATCCTTAACACTGGGTTTCCCCTTTCCCCGTTTCCAAGTTAAATCAATACTGTAAGTAATATAATATTATAATAATAAAATATAGTCAATGTTTAAGAATGACATTAAAAAACGCTACAAAACTTGTGTGTAAGAATAATAATTTATCTCTATAAACTATAAAAAACAAGGAAATTATTGATGTTATTCATTCGTTTCTATAAAAATTATAATATTAAACTATTCCATAATCATAATATTAAATGTAAACACATCTCTAAAAAAAATACGTATTAAAATTTTTCCAGAAAACTACTCCGGTTAGTAATAAATGTGTTGTCGTCCCTCTCTAACGCTGTATGCGCGACAAGGACGCACGAACTGGTTTGGCACCTTGAACTCTGTAACCGCTATTCGAGTAGGGTTGTTAGTTTAGCGATTATTTGCAAATTTATTATATAATACATTTTTTATTATTTTGTTTTTTTTTAATATTTATTTTTGTCATTTGATTACGGTCTCAACCGTATGAAAATTTATTTAAAGTAATATATAACGGGATGTCTTAACACCACGTTCCTTTTGCCTATATGCGGATAACGGCTTGAAACTAAAAAAGAAAAACGTTACTGTTTTTCTTTTATTATATTAATTTAAACATTGTATTTTATACATTTATTAATAAGTGATTTTTTTATAGAAGAAAGACAAACTTTGACAAAAAATATTTACTTTGTTTATCATAATTATAATAGGCAATACTTAATTTTTTAATCTTTATAATATTTATACAAATTTAACATTAAATGTGAACCAACGACATATACAATACCAAGAAAATCTCATTTTTATATGAATTAATGAATAATTACAGATTTCAGTTTCCACTTTCCATCCTTACGTGTCATTATAATGCGATATGCCTCATTAAAATTTAAATTGTTCAGCTTAAACGTTAGATAAGATAAAATAATTGAAATATTTATGATTTCGTTATACAAAAAATGTTTATTTCTTTCTGTCTTTCGTTTTGAAATTATAACACATATGAAATGAAATTATTATTGAGAAACGACGGTTCTGAGTTCGATTACTACTCAGTTAATATATTACTTAATTTTTTCATCTAGTAACCCAGTTGAACCCCCCAACAAATACACTAAATGTTTTGAAAATTGAAAAAAAGGCAAAATAGTGTCTTAACACTAGGTTCCCTGTGCCGAATCTGTTATTTGTGGGATACAGTGTGAAGCTAAGAAAAAATAATATAAATCATGCAGGTAGTTTCAAACCATTTGCTCGTTGCTTGAACCAAATTATCTATCAACTTTATTATGTTCACAATTTTAAATGAGTTATATCCATAACTTAAAAATTAAAGTGTTATAAAAGCAATCCCGCATATACAATGATCATCAGAGGGACCCTAGTTTTAAGACACTTCGTCCCCTTGGCACTGCCCCATTTTCAAGACATTAAGTGTTGAGTGGCGGAGTTCATCGCCGCGCCTTATCTTGTTACCAGAGTGGAGAAACGAAAATTCCCCACAATAGGAATAGAATCCACAACCTTACAGTCAAACATATTTTTATTAATTTCCATATCAATCTTTGTAGTAACTTCTAAATTTATCGTACATAAGTGTGGATAATGTATAATAACCTTAGGTCACTTGATATCCGCTATATCCGTTACCCAACAGACTAATAACCGAGGTGTTGGGTAACAATCTATAATGAAGCTGATCGTCTTGCAAGTTGCACGCGATCGGTGAAACTCCAGGAAGTCAGTTACGTTAACTGTTTTGTAAAAGAAAGAAACAAGTTTATTTTTTATTTGAGGAAATTGTATAAAAATGTTTTGTGTTTTTACTATTTTTAGTCTATTATGTAGGTACTGTCTCCACTGTAATCGCGACGGTTGTGGATTCGTTTTCCACGATTGAGAATGAGCTATTTTCATATCTTTGTCTATTAATAAGACAAATTGTGGCGTTGAAAAATCGTTGGCTGCTATTCAACAAAATCGAAAATTGAGCGGTGCGCGGGGTCGGGAGTGTCATAACACTAGGTTCCCCTCTGCCTACCCTACAAACCATACTGATATAATATGTATCCGTAGATACATTTTATAGATAGTTTTCTCCTAATTATTCAAAAAATTATTAGTGTTTTAAAAACATTACTAGGTGGCAGAACTTAACGCCGCCATTTATCTACCTAGATCAAAGAGGCTATATGTTAATACATTATATAAAAAAGTATAAATACAAGTCAAAATACCTCACAGTCAGTAGATTCAATTATCAACTCGGCAATATCGGCAAAGTTAACAGGAAGTGCTTCTGCTCTATTTGACATTTTGTTTTGTTTGTTGTTTATTGTTTTTCGTTTTATATTGTTGTATTGTTTGGAATGGTGGCTGTAATACTTATTTGGGCCAAAAAATATATGCATGAGATTTTTTTATAAGAATTAATTAATCTAATCGGGACATATTACCCGCATATTAGACGAAGAGACGTTGAGCCCTATCACTCTCTCTGCCTACCCGGGAAAAAGTGACAAGCTCCTTCTGTAGTGGTACATAAATTGTAAAGATTATTTACATTTTTAGCTAGAGTAGAGAACGGATAGTTTTTGTTTATTTTTTTAGCTTCACGCTGTATCTCGCACATGGTGGAGTAGGCAGGGGGAACCTGGAAACCCGGTGTTAAGACATTGCGTTCCCATTAAGATACTTCACTTCCCCACTTTCAGCCGAATTCTGGTGGCAATGCTTGTTGAATGGCGAAATTCAATACCTTACTCTTCATTGTTACTAGAGCGAGCTAATCAAATAGATATTTAATGAAACATTAAATTGCTCGAGTGGGAATCGAACCCATAACCTGTTACCTTTACATTCTCACGCGTGTGCCCCTGCCCTACGAGTCTAATAAAATAAATAAAAAATAATTATTATACATATAAAGTGCAATAATGGTTCTTAAAATCAATTATAAGTTCATACTTAAATATATCTATATCTAACGTATATCTTTAGGTAGCAAGTGTTTCTTTTACATTCTTATATAAATAAGGATATAAATGTTATTTAAAATTTTCCTTACATTTAACTAGCGTTTGATGAGAGCAGGTAGTTAAATATAACAGTATAGAACAATTCCCCCACTGCTTGATAGACACACAGTCATCAAACTCATGCATATTAACATAAGTATGTGAACTTGGCACATGAGCCGAATGTACTATCTTATTTCATATACATTGATCTCTAAGTACTTACGTTTTTGACTATATGTACTTTTTATGTATTTGTGGTTTTTTTTTTATTTTTCTGCTTTGCAATTTGCAAAAATTGCAATACAGTCAGTCCTAAGGACCTTACCACCATTTCCTTGGGCAGTTCTGCTGAAAGGAAACCCAAAAGTTCCGCTTTTATAATTAGATCCTTAGTCTTAAGTCCTTAATTTACAATAAATATATTTCTAAAATAATTATATTGAACCCATACTATAAAAAATACAGATAGACATTTCGTAG
>DWNA01001988.1:0-12906 GCA_018249835.1 Heliconius besckei
GGATTCCTCGTTGAGTAATACTCGCTAGGGCATTGTGATGTCATCATTGTATAGTGCGTAGAGAGCAGGTGACAAAATTCTGACTGGAACAACGGCAACGATCGGGTCACTGCTAGCACTCTCAACTCTCACGCAAAATGTCACCTGTCACTTACAAAGCGGAGCGGCAGACATGCGGCACGGGAGGACGCGTGGTGGGCGGCGAACCGTTAATCAGCAAGGATTTTTAGTACTGTAATTTTAAATCTGTGCTACTAATCTTTTCAAGTACTTATTAAAATATATTTAAATTACTATTTTTAGATATTTAAATGAATATTTTTAAATGGAAGAACTTATAAACAAAAACCTACCTACTAATAACTACTACAAAAAATCTGAAACCAAATATATCGCGCTGAAATAATACATTCAACTGAAATTATCCAATACGTGCAATCTTCTTTATATAGAGGCAGGCGGGTTTTTTTTTCGAGCTTGTAGTTAATGCTGTTAAAACTTTTGGGCCGGGAATCGAACCCGGGCCGCCCGCGTGGCAGGCGAGCATTCTACCACTGAACCACCGATGCGTGTAAGGCATGCGGGCGCGGCGGACGCATTTGTATAAGCAAAACGTCACGGGGCGCGTTTCGCAGCAAGGATTTTTTGATATTGTAACAACTTCTAAAGTACTTATTAAAATGAAAAACAGTAAAAGACAGCCAACGTAACTAATATATTTAGTTATATGCTGAGAGTAAGGGATAAGTGAAACTTGACTCGATACAGTTGATGTGTGAACGGCATGATGTGTCAATAATTAAATGCGTTTATCTCTAAAACTATTCGCAATTTCGAAATAGTGTAAAAAGCTAATTTTATCTTCGTTTAACATAGAAAATTAATAAAGTATTTTAAAGGATAAGGATTAATACCATTATGGAAAAATATCCCTCACAATAAAAAATATATTGAAATTACTATTTTTAGACAGAAATATGATCACTACCCGCTATTCTTAAGATATATGAATATGCTGTCGCGGACTTTTTTGTAGATCTTATTAAGAGTAACAATACTCCAGTACATTATTTTCATGTAGTACTTACCATTAGAGCAGCGCATGCGCGAAAGTGTATCAACGGATAGGACTTTATACACATTTATCGTATTTATGTTAATTTACATAAGAATGTACAAATAATAAACTATATATAAACCTTCCCTGAGAAATACTCGACCTTATGGCGAAAACCGCATCAAAATCCGTTGGGTGGTTTAGAAGAAGAAGAAAGAGTTAGAAAGTTCAGACAGACACGAAAAGCGACTTTGTTTTATATGATATAGGATAGGATGACTTTTTACGTTTGGACTTTATCAATAGTTAATTTTGACTTTATCAATAATTATTTTTTTTTCTAATATTACAAAATGAAACCTAATTAATTGTAAAGAACAATTAACTCTAACAGTATTTTTTAGTTTGACACTGTATCCTGTACATAACAGGGTAGGCATAGGGAACCTGGAAGCCGAAAATCGAAATCTCAAGGCATTGCAAGTCAAACGTCGGAACTCAACACCCTACTTTGCTTCGTTACAAGCAAGGGGGCGAAAATATTAAATATTTCATTACGCTAATGGGAATCAAACCCACAACCGTCATCTTCACAGTCACACGCTTATATCTCAGCGCCATGACGGCCTCTTAGTTTTTAAAAAAAAATAAATAAATTGAAAAATAATTAACCATACCTCCAGCGCGTTTCGCCATATATTCCAATATGGGTTTCTCCTGTTCAATACTAGCTAATTCATCTAATGCTTGATTTACATAGTTTAATAGTAAAGTTGTGAAATACTGTCGTTTGGTCTCATCATCTACATTTGGTGCAGACATTGCTTTGGACAAAGTTGATAATTTTTCTTTTAGTTCTTTCATTTCCTTGTACCTTTTAATTTTAGCTTCACGAGATAGGACCTGAAAGTTATAGTAATTGATGATGATTAATAAATAATGATACAAGTAATAAACCTGTTCTATGTTATACTCTGTTTACAAATAATAACAATAACAATAAGGCCATCGTGGCGCAGTGGTATACCACTCACACACTCTGAAAGTAAATGCAACGGTTGTGGGATTGGTTCCTATCGATTATTTTTATTTACTCACTTTGATAAAATTTGTTCTATAGTCATGTGTATAAACCTACAAATACTGCATATTCAGTAAGAAGCTACTCTTCTGTGCCACTATCACCTCTACTTTCGTCCCACTTTATTATTATGTGCATAAGTTCTTACCATTGTTGCAATTTTAGCCTGTTCAGTCTGTGTTCTGGTAGAAACCTCATTGCTGCTAGTCTGTGGCACCTCTACATCCGTAACACCATAATCTTTGCACCTTTGTAAGAAATCTCTGCAGTAAGGAAAATACAATTTATTTATTCTAGCATTACAGATTTTTATATTACCATAACACAGTAAAGACAATTTAGAGTTACAACACTTCTTTTACCATTTTTTTATCCACTATTGAGACTGATTAATATACAATATATAAATTTTATAAAGATTGTGTGTGAATCTTTTATAAAATTTTGTAGGCCTCACCTAAAATATATTTCAGTAACATTAATAATTTCCTTCCTTGGTTGATTGCACAACTTTAAACTAAGTGTGCCGAGCAATGCTGGCAGTAGAAGATATTGTAAAGTTTCTGTAGGCAGCTCTTCTAAACTTTCATTTCTACTGAACATACCAGTTAAAGATACTAGATTAGTAGCTTTTTCAAATTTTGAAATTGCTGATTTTATGCTTAGCTGAAATGTAAATATATAAATGATAAATAATAAAAATGTTTTTAGCTTTATCATACCACCATTTCTTTTATTTTGTTTGAAATTTCTTATCATATCATAATATTTACATATATATTATAATATTTATTAAGATATAATAGATAAGTTTAATGTTATGAAAGATATATTTGTATCTAAATGTTATCTCATAAATAAATAGTAATATGCTACATGTACAAACGAATAAAGATGTTACTTTGCATTACTTATTAGATTCTGTCTAGCAGTATTTGTACTTATTCCAATATATATATATATATATAATTACACAATATTAAATAAAACTTACCTGCACCGGATCGCTATTAGTAGCTTCACTATCATTTTCTATTTTATCAAACAATTTCATAGCTTGATCAAATATGGCTTTCAAGGACTCTTCATCAGAATTATTATTACTTTGTGACATGATTTAAATAATTATATTTGTTATATTTCACTTTAAAACAAAAAATCTTTACACAAACGATCGCATAGGCTTGTCGCGCTAGTCATTTATTTTCGTATGACTTTGACATAATATTTTGACATTTCTTTATACGTTCAAAATTCAAATTCAAATTCAAAATATATTTATTGAAATCAACTTAAATTTTACAAATTGCCTCTTGAGTGAAGAGGAGTGCGTTGGTAGCCGTACTAGTATAAACTGTGTCACAGCCACCAGCGCCTTTGCCCCTTAAACAATTTATAATGACGTTTTAGACATTTGAAGCATTAATGATCAGTTGAATATTATAAATATAAAGTGCATAAACATAAAGTGGAAAACAAGACACTATATAAACAACAACAACACTATATAATCTTTCAAAATCGTCGAAACAAACAAAAAAGAAAAAACCTAACTAAACTGTTAAAATTATTAATCAAAAAAGCGTAATTATCACGTCCAGCGTTACATCGAGCATATGTGAGTATGTGTATGTGTGATTATGCGTATGAGAGAGTATGTGTGTGTGAGTATGTTTATGTTTATGTATGTGTATGTGTGTATGTGTATGCATGCCTGCGCGGGTATGTGCTTTTAGATATATAAGTGTGTATTTATTTAGTTGAGAAGAAAATTCTCAGTTTCAATGTAGGACAGTTTGTGAATCCAAGTTCTAATTATTTTTTTGCATTTAATAAAAGGTAGTGGATATATATATTTATGTTGGTTAATTTTATTATAAATGTGGCCGCTGATAATGTAAAAGTGCATGCGAGCAGACCTTGTTCTGGAATACAAAGTTTCACAGACCCTGGACTTATTACGGTTGCAATTAGGCCTGAAAACAACACTTCTATGCTTGCGGAGTATTACCAACATTATGAAGAGCTTCCTGACTGATAGTACAGAGGTGTCACGGTAGAGTAGATCCGTACTGTAACGCCTAGGTTTCCGTAGCATAACTTTCAGTATGGCTCTTTGTGCGCGTTCTAAGGAAAGTATTGTGTTTTTGCTGGCGCCCCCCAAACAACGATGCAATAGCTTAGAAGACTTTGTATGAGAGCATAATATACTGTGAGTAGGATGTCAGAATCACATGAGTTTCTTAGTTTTTTAAATACCGGAATTATTTTACGTATGCGGTTGGATAAATTGTGAATATGAAGTGACCAGCTTAAACAGCAATCTATAGTAACCCCCAAATATTTAATATTGAAGGCGCGAGAAAGTTTAAGACAACTGCAGTCGTTTTGATGAGAGCAAGTATGCGCTTTGATAACAAAGTCAGATGTCGGCTGGGAGCTGAGTCGGTGAGAGAAAGCCACAAATTTAGTTTTATCAATATTGATAGTCAAAAGGTTGTCATCATACCATTCTGATAGCATTCTCGGCGTAATTTTTGGCCTCAATCCATTCTCTCCCATGTATTATTAACACAGTGTCGTCTGCATAAGCAATGATTTTACAGTTGGGCAGTGACATATTGCATAGGCTATTTACGTATAACAGGAATAGAGTGGCACCCAGAACGCTTCCCTGCGGAACTCCAAATGAAATACCTGCTGTGTCACTTACAAATTGATCAATTTTAACATAATGAGAGCGGTTAGTTAAATACGAGCGAAAGATATCTAGAACTATGCCACGTATACCAAAAGTTTCCATTTTTTTAAGCAAGATGGGTATAGAAACAGTGTCGAATGCCTTAGATAAATTATAGAAAAGTCCGATAACTTTTGATTTATTGTCCAGGTGCTTAGCTATGGTTTCCGTAAGCAACAAAGTAGCATCTTCTGTGGATTTGTTTTTAATGAAACCAAATTGATTGTTAGCAAGGATATTATGGCGTTCTAGATAATGTGTTAATCTTTTATTTAATATTTTTTCTAAGATCTTTGACAGGACTGGAAGAATCGATATCGGTCTATAGTTATTGACACTATTTCTATCACCTGATTTATAGATGGGATGAATCAAAGCTCTTTTAAAAATATCAGGGAAAACACCGCTTGAAAAGCATGTATTAAATATATGAGTAAGAGCAGGGATTATACTAACGCTAACTCTTTTAATTACCATTGTGTGAATGCCATCAATGCCAGGAGCAGAATCTTCTTTTAGATTGGAGATGATAGCCTTGATCTCTTCATTATCGGTGTCATAAAGTACCATGGAGTCATTTGAAATATAAGGATGGGGATTTTTGATAGCATTTTCTGGACTTAGATTATGAGGACGTTTAGTGAGTACGGCGTTGGCATATGTCGCACCAATTTCAGCAAAATGCTTATTAACAATGTTGGCAGAGACATGAGGATCACTATCTAGATCTAGTAAGACCGCAGGAGAAGGTGAGGTCGGCTTAAAATAAGTTATTTTATTAATTGTGTTCCATGTACCTTTTGGATTATTTTTATATCTCAAAAAATCATTTTTCTCATAAGCAATCTTTACTTTCTTTATTAAGTTAGTACAAAAGTTACGATATCTGGTGAAAGTAACTCTTAGTATCACGTAACTCTCATCTCGTAAAATCGATTTAAATTTACATTTTTTAATAATGGTGTTAATATTTATTCGCTCATGAGAGGATATTTTTCAAGTAAAATAATGCGAAATGATCCCTTATTAGCTCGTATTACAATTAAATTGTTTCTTTCTATTACATTACTATAAAAATAACTATTCTAAAAAATCTATTATATTATCGATATAAAACGAATAGATGTTTAAAATAACCGCTATTTTTGTATTACTTATTATTAGAGATGCGCCGAAAGGGGGTTTGACCGAATAACCGAATACCGAATACTATTCGGTTTAAATTTTACCGAACCGGATATTCAGCCGAATTATTCGGTTTACGATTTCTTTGCTATTTTGCGGCCGAGACAGGTTTTAACATGTGCTTATGCCACCTGTCGTCGCTAGCTAGATAACGAGCGGGCCGTACGTCACCACCACCCGAAAGCACGTAATTTCAAAAATTTTCCAAATATACTAGAAATTGCCTATCAACATTGTTAGACCCTCTATTTAGAATGAGATTTTCTGCTTCTGAAAATTTTGAACTGTAACTATAACAAACCGGGAAAGACTTCTACAAAATATTAAATTTTTGTAGAGGAATCTCATGTGGTGTTTTAGAACTGTTATGAAGAACGTGCCTCGACAAATCCTGTCATTGCAGAAGATTCTAAAAGCCCAATCGCTGTGGAATTAGATAGTTATGCAGGTGAAGGTTTTCTACCTAGAACCCAGAGTCTTTTTGATTGGTGGGCAAAGCATAAGTCTAGTTAATTAATTTATACTTTATTGCGCACAAATAATAGAAAAAGAATAATACAAATGATCTGTGAAGAGCTTGACACTTTGAATTTACGTAGACTCGCTGTGCGTTCTTTACCGCATTGAACGCTCCTCGTATATTAAATTTCTGCAGTGTGAGGAACACTATTTATATTTCTGTATATGTATGTCATAGTGTCTATTATTCACAATCTGCAGCATAAATATGTTCATTATAAATTAAAAAGGTTGATTTAAGGCTTAAAATAAATATTGACTACATTTTAAGAAATATATAATTATGTTGATTTGTGGCTTAAAAATATTGTTTTGAATTTTAAAAATAACTGCTGATTTAAGATTGAATGAAATGTTGATTGGTGAACTATAGATTAATAATAAATATGTTGAATAAGATTTCAAAGTTTTTGAAGTTTAATTTCTTTTTTTTATTAACTTTACTCTCTTGATTTATAATAATAACTTAAATCTTACATAAGACATTTTATCTTTCATTCTTAGTGTGTTGTGCAGCCAAGTAAATAGAAATGCTTGAACCAAATTTATTCGGCGCCATAACCGAATAATTCGGCCGAATACGAATATTGAAAAAGATGCCGAATACACCGTGTACCGAATACTAAACGAATATTCGGCGCATCTCTACTTATTATTAATATATGAGGCATGAGCTATGACTAGCGACCCCCTGGGACTTCACCCGCTTGAACTATTTTTTTACTAACTCCGATTATTTTAGCGTTCCAATGATGTAATAATATCAATGTGATAATATCAGTTTAAAGACATCTACTACAGTAGACATCAAAAACTAAAGATTTACACTATAGAGTTAATAAAATTATATAGTAATTTGGTAGAATGACATACTTAACCGTGCCTTGAAATACCGTGTGTGCATAGAAAAATACACAAACTAGCAAAAATTTTAAAACGATTTTTTCGAGTTCTATTATATTGTTAAATGTCCCCAAAAACATTCTTCTCATATATCCTCCATGTGCCGACACCGATCAAATATGATTTTGGTATAAATATTGTTGTTATTAAGTGTTAAGTGATTAACAAGTGTTATTAAGTGTGATATCCTTTCCAGAAGAAAATTATTATATATTTATTTATATTGCTTATTTATCGCCTGATTAATGTATATAGCTATAGTCATTACGAGTTTGTAAAGATATTTTATACAGGCGCTTATATTTTGAAATGGCATATAATATAGTATGTTGCTTATAATTTGATACCTATGTTCGCAGGACCCACAGTTATGAAATTTAGTACAAACTGAGGACTCATAGTTATAATACAAATGATAGAAAAAAATCCGAGAAATGAAAATTTGTAGGTATTTCATAGAAAAAATAATTAAAAAGTAATATATAAATAAATATTTCATTTCAAGTGAGGATCGAACCCATAACTGGTCACAGTCTGTGCCTCTGCGCCAAAACTAACCTCAAAGGCGCGTCCTCTTTTTAATTTCATACGTTTTACTTGCAATTTATAGATATTAATATTAAATATTAGAAAACGTGTCTGTCCTTCTTAATATTTTTACTATACGAGCATTTTTAAAAGAAAAATAAAATATTAGCCCTTCATATATCTATAACAAAGTATATAGACGTAAATTACGTCACCCTACGTCACTGGCCTCAGAACTCAAAACTTCAGTCCGGAGTGGCCGAGCAAGTGGTTTACACGTTACGCAGATCAAATGTAAGTCATATTTATTAAATACATTAAAAAATCGTAAACTATCAACTTAAATTATTTTATTTCTTTTAAAATCTTTTAGAAGTTTTATACTTGATTTATTTTATCTGTGTTTTATTGCATTATTGCATTGATCGTATATTGTAAACAATGCAGGTAGCTACATTAGAGCTAATTATATTAATTACTTCAACGTAGGACTTAACTGTCCTCTCGCTTAGTATATTAGTTTAAGTCAAAGTGAGTGGTTCTTTCTTAACTAATCGTGAATGAAGAATAATAAAAGTGGCTCTTAATTTTCTATATCTTTAGATGAATATTAAAGTTTTTTGTATGCTTTGGAATATTAGCTTGAGAGATTATGATTATACTCCAGACTCCACGCATCGATTGTATTTAAATCCTTCGTAAGTACAAAGTTCAATAAGTAAATATCAAAATGTATTTACTGTGCACTCGTTTTTCTTGCGAGGTGGGCTAACATCTCAACCAGGTTATTGAATTATAAATACATCTTAACACTTTTTAACAATAACTAGAACAAAGATTTATTTAATTTAATAAATAACTGGTATCAGTTGTGGCGCAGCACAAGCGTGCGACTAAACTCGACAGGTTGTGGATTCAATTCCCATTCGAGGCAAATGAACTATTCAATATTTTCATTTCCTGTCAACACGACAATAAAAAATTATTACTAACTAGTAAAAATAACAAGAGTTTCGTTCGTCATTCTTTATAAAATAAATATATTACCTATGTTATTACTATTTATTCATAACCGCATACATAGTAGGTACTACAAGATAATATGGTTTTAAATTAGCAATTCTTCAAGTTTTTATGAATTAATAACTTCTGCTAGAAGAAAACTGAAAGAACAATGGATTATTTGGTTCTTATTTAATTAAAACAAAAATATATTTTAAAAAAGCAACAAGCAAAGTATGTAGAGGAAACCGTTCTCAAAGAAAATGAAAATATAAAAGAAAATGAAATATAATTCATTCGTCTTAGTGGGAATCGAACCCACACAACCATCGCCGCTGAACCACGACGACCTCGAAATATTAATTGTATTAAAATTGCGTCACACGAGTAAATTATGAGAAAATGTCCGTATAATTTCCTAAGGTGACGCAGTTACCATTACGATTGTAGCACTTAAATGTTATCGCTGTAGAAAATTTATGGGTTTCATACAAACTACTAAATCAACATACATTTTTTTTCTTCATAATGCAAGTGATCATCACGTGAAATCACTTACAGTAGATCGTGTTTCGCGCGTGGTCAATTTATGTAATTTCGCCAGTTAGTATGCAGTTACTTGTATTTTACCGAATTTAAAACTAGTAAATACATGCAGCTTTGCTTGTGTGGTCAAAAGCTCATCGCTGGATATGCCACATATTAGGGAACAAACCTATTATAGATGCCTGACCTCAGACCTGAGATGAATCTTACCGCAGGTACAGTGGGCTACGTCAAAACGATTAAGGTATAAACTACTAGCGGATTAATCAAATAATATGAATTTATTGACTTCAAATACCGATGCGGTATATAATATGTCCAACATCTAAATGTTGGACATATTATATACCGCATCGCTTATCAACCTCAACTACAAGATACAACTGTTAAGTTTACACACAAACGCTGTGCTGTGCAAAGGCAAACGACAACCACAAGCATCTCGATGGCATCTTCCGTTTATATTCAAACTCATCTGACCTTTGCGAATAAAAATGTAAAACATTTTCAAGTTTCGTATGCTTTTTATTCAAATGAACAAAGCAAGATATTATAATCGTTTACGAAATTTCCTTTTATACCGACTTTTTAAAACATCCAATGAAATCTGTTTTCTTATATTTTTTGTGGAAACAAAAATATAATGCAGTAAGCAGTAAGCAAGCGTTGTGTATAATGGCTTAGATATAACAATTGTGAAAATTCTGAGTCAAAAAGATTTACAAATTTTTTTACAGCCATGCATGAACTGCAAAACTATACTATAAAAAATCTGGAATCTGTAAAATAAAAACAGAAGATACATTAAAATAAAATTATAGTTTAATAGGTACATTTCATTAATTATTAAATATCTGCGTAAATAGAAAAAGAATCGTTGTATTACATACTTTATTGAGGTGAAAGTTTTTATCTATAGGTGATGTATACACGTGATGGTAGGCAAAAGTAATATAACTTTTGTTCCGACAAAACTTATTGTTTAACAATTTATGTTAAAACGACCGACCACTAGTGACACACCTGCGAAAAGTTATTTTTATATTGTAACCAAATTATACAAAATCTATATATAAATTATAGTATATGGTATCCTAATGTATAAACTATATAACTGAAAAGTTTTATCTAAATGCATTCAGTAGCTTATGTGTTATTAAATAGGATATTTATCATATTATCTCTCACAATACTTTTGTTATACAAAAATATTATCATATATTAGGTACCTTTAATCGATTGTATCAGTCAATATTAATCTAAACAATCTAGAGAATTGTCCTTTATTCCTATACAATAGGTAAACAATAGTATTAGATACAACAAGACGGACAAGGCCGTGAAGGCCGGTGCAATCGATGGATTGCTCTGAAAGAGCAGGGAGTGGCGTAGTGAGAGTGTCGTAGTTTGTCAACACACATTTATGTTGTTTATGCCTGAAAAAGGTTTTGGACTTTATCGTCCATACTTAATACTCGATAATCGTTTTCGGATTACCGATAAAGCGAGAGCGCTATGATGCGTGACCTAATCACTGAAATTGAATGACGCTTCTGGAAAATTCTGGCGGGAAACGGTCGCCAGCAGTCAGCAGGATGACGGCCATTACTGCGATTGTCCCGCCATTCTGTCGGATTGCTGCCATTGTACTCCTTTTTATTCTATTTTGATTCTTACTCGTGTTTGTTATCAATTTTGAGTAACTATGGATTGCTTGTGAATAAATAAGTACGGTTTTTTTATAAATGAATAACCAAATTATTAAAACGACAGTGAACACCCTTAGCTGGTGTTACTTCGGGCGAGGTCGCAATAATAACTAAATTTGATATAAATCATTAGTAATAAGAGCAAGGGTCACACTATATTTAGTAGGGTACAAAATCAATATACTTACCTATAAATAAAATCCATTCACCTCACGCGACATTTTAAATATGTCAATTACCGGTCGTTATTTTATAATGACTCGTCTTGCTTTCTTACATGTATTAAAACCATTTATCAGTTAATTAAAAACTGTAATACTACCATATGGACATAAACATCTACAGATCATGGACATCTTGATACAATCTGTTTTATGGTTGCCGTGTTATTGTTTGCAGTTTCCAATTAGCATAGTAGATCTAATCTTACGGCTAACAATACACTTGTTGTCAATAACTGTTAAATACGCTAATCTCAAGAATTACAAACACCTAAATCAGTTCAAAATTATCTTTTTGCAACTCTCGACTTAGGTTGAAACATAATTACATTTATTTAATATAATTAATTTGTTCTTTACAGAAACAGTTATCATGGGAGCTTTTAATCTTTTGTAAATTGAAACCGCTAAAAATCTAACAAAATGGGAAGAATTACCACATTTCTCCTCTGCCTAATCGCCACACACTGCTATGGATTTAACGGAGACAGTTTTGAGTTGGAGTGTCCCGACGAATGCGATTGCCACTACTTTAGAATCAATTGGGTGACCGATTGTTCAGAGAGCAACCTCACAGAGATACCCTATGATGAACTAAGCCTAAGTGTTTACATCTTAGATCTAAACGGGAATAACATAACCAGTCTGCAGCCTTTTCCAAATGATATAAAGATGAGGAGACTACAAATAGCGAATAATCGATTGACCAGAATAGAACGAGATGCATTTAAGGGACTTGATTATTTAATAGATATCGATTTGTCTGGAAACAATATTAGTTATATCGATCCGGAAGCGTTCTTGTAAGTATTGTAGCAATTTTTTATATTAGTAGGATAGTAAACTAAAAGTTATATTTATAAAGATTTAATAAAAAGATCTGTGTTCATCGATACTCATTTCATTACTTATATTTTCAGATTAGTGATTTACTTTTAAGTCTTCTAAGGTTTACCTAATTTGTATTAGAACTAGACTAACGCTAAGTGTGCCGCTAACTTATTGAATTAAAGTGTAATCTCATTTAATAATTGCCTTGTTCCGCCAATTAGTCACATCCTATTCACTTGTACCTAGCTTACCAACTATGCAAATAATAATATAAATAAATAATTTCTCAGTTATTTCAAAATACATACCAGCCTTACTCGGTACTGTACTTGAGATGAAAAGTTTGTTCGTGGGTTCGTATCCCACTTGGGAGATTACATTTTTTTTTCATTTTGGAAGTGTGGTGCTGGGTTTCTTATGTTAGAGATATTGGTTGTTAAGAGAGTAATGTCATCAATCTACTTAATTATTATTCTTAACCCTATAACATGTCTCGCAAAATAAGAATAAACAATGATTTTGCTATTTCTATATTTGGGATATAAAATTAATAAGAAAATCATTATCAAATTATAATTTAATTT
>DWNA01001989.1:0-12906 GCA_018249835.1 Heliconius besckei
TGTACGCCTGCCGTTAAGATACGAGGATGTATTTGCCTCTTTCTGAAAAGGGTAGTGGACAGTAGTGGACGCTCTTATAATAAAGCCAGTGAGATCGCTAGTGCAGTCACGTTCCCATTGTTCGAGCGGCTGATAAAAAGTTCACAGAGAACTAATAATTAGTTTCAGTGACTATAGAGTTGATTCGCGAAACAAGAAGTCTAATTAGGACTCATAAATTCTCATGCCATTGTTTTTATTGTAATAATGATACGATACGATATTTGAGTTAAGTTTAATATAAAAAAAATCGAATATAATAATTTAATTCTTTATTTACTTCCACTACTTAACTCTTTATTAAAGATTTTCTAAAATTACTTTTTAATTAAAAGGGAAAAGTATGTAGGGATTCTTCTTAACACATATAAAAATTTATTGGTTAAAATAAATATTAGGATTTTTTTGGCTAATGCTATATCAACATAGCAGTGTAGGCAAAGATAACCTGGGAACCTAGAGTTAATACACTCGATTCCCATAAAGACACTCCTGAAATCTGGAGGCATTGCCGCTTTTTGCCCCCTATCATTTTTCCCAATCGATCCTACAACCCGCGCTGCGAGTGGTTTCAAAATATAATATAACAATATAGGGCACACGATCAAGCGTATGTCTAGCGTATGTTAGGCGGCACGCTTAAGATACTTAGAGATACCTACTAGCTCCGCCCTTCGCGCTAATTTATGTAGTTGATCGTAAATCTCGTTCACGTGGTTGTACTCTAATGTTATTCGTCACCGTTGTCCAGCTGCCATCTGAAAAACGAACGTGATTCGGTTATTATGGCGCACTAAACGTACTGCTTAGATGCTTCATTATTGTAAATGTGCTTCGCTTAGTTGTGATTCGATGCGATTGTAAATCTCAGACCTGAATTGATAGTCGGGGTATGTCGTAATTCATGAAGAATAACTAGGACGATATTTTTTTTATGTTATAGATTCATTTTCTTGTATGAAACTAGAATAATAATATGATTTCTATGTTGGTTGATACAATGTACTTCAAAATGAGGGCAAAGTAACTTTTGGGTTTAAGCGCCACAAAAGTGCTCAGACAATTATGAAACCGATTTCAAAAGATGCACAGAAAAATCCACTGATTCCAAATATATAAAACTCCATATCGCAAAAAATTCAGCTTAGACCCATTTAATCTTTCCACCAGTGATAATGATCTATTGGTATAATTTAGCGCACAGCAACTATCTTTATATTCAAATTATTCTCTCTTTCTCGCTTTGGTGATGGTTCGCCACTCAACGTGCTATGTCGCGAATTCGAACGGAGTCTTAACACTAGATTATGTCTGCCTGATATGGGAATAAAGCTGAAGCAACAGCGTGAAGCTATATTTTGTTTGGAATATTCCAACAAGATACGCCATTTTTTTCTTTAATAGTTTAAGAGAGGGATAGGTTTTTGTAAACATCTCTATGGTACCTGGTAGTTCAGCTATTGTTTCATTTAATGACTTCATACTGTACTCAACTTTATTTAAGGCAATTAGAATATAGACACATATAATTTTCTATATTTCCTATACAACACTTATTTATCTACTTTAATATGACAGTAACTGTAGATACCTTCAATTCGCTCACTATTTTAGTTTTATTACGCTCTCACGGTAGAAATTTTTAATGATCATCACATTCTTAATTTAGTTTAAAATAGAGCCTTCATAAATTTTATAGCGATGTCGAGGAAATTGGTGTTAGGTATAGGTATAAATGAATCAGTTGCTAGGTTGTTGACATCGACAACTAATTTCTATATATTTTATTGGCCACTATATAAATTTATGTGCTTTGATTAGTTCTTAATTAATTTTAGAAGTAATTGAAAAAAATATATATCTTACTTATTGGGGTTATGAAAACATAAAAAAATAACCTTTAGATATGTGTAGGAGAGACCGTTGTGGCGCAGCGGGTTGTGGGTTCGATCCCCACTCGAGAAAGTGAAATATTTATTACCGTTTATACTTCTATTTCTTCGCTCTGTTATCGAGGCAAAGCGCGGCGTTGAGTTCTGCCACTGGCAATTCCTCCAGAATTCGGCAGAAAGTGGGGAACAGAGTGTCCTAACACTAGGTTTCCTCTGCTTACACTGCCGTGTGAGGGATACAGCGTGAAGCTGATTTTTAATATTTAAAATTTTTAAATATGCAATATGAAACAAATATTTTTGAATGAACTATCACTATTTTTGATTAAGGAAAGTGCTAAAATATTAAAGTTTAAATTTAATTTAGCTAGGGGCTTTAGTTAATCAATCTAAATAATTTATATTAAATCTTGAGTCAAAAATGAAATTTCATTAAATAAATCATATTTTATTTAGTTTTTGTTACACAATAAAGGATTGTTATTATCCTAATAACACTTTAAATATAAAGTCGTTAATAATAAGTGTTAATGCTAATGTATAGGTATTAGGTTAATTATTTTTTGCAACACAAATAATTTTAAATGAGGCAAACTTTTCAATATTTTGTTCCGCCAAAGTTCTGAATACTATAAATATTCATTAATTGTGGATTTCCTTTTAGAATCCTATTGGAATTTAACCTTTTTTTTTATAAAACAACTACAAATTTCTTATATGATTATTATTTGTATAATTATAAGACAGAAATACCTACTTGTATAATACAAAAGTTTTAATTACCTGTTTACAACACCTGCGAGGGCTTAAATTTCGCAACTTCTTTTAATCAGATAACATTTTAGACTATGAAGGTAAAGGTAAGCAATGAACAAAACATAACCGACGAATACCAAAAGATATCTAGATTGATATCTCTTTATTCTCCCTCTGACTAGATGCAAATTCTGTATAGGAATTGAAAGAAAAGATACTATAAAAATATAGTAAAATATTTATTTAGTATCGATTATATTGATTCATTATTTTATCAAATTTTTGTAACAATCCTCGTTTTTATTTCTTTAATTGACTGCATTTAGAAACTGTTTAGACATTCATAATAATTTACCGCTAAGATAAAGTACAGATTGAGTCATCGAAATTGACCAACTGGATCATTCGTGAGGTCGCTAACTGGAGCAATGTTTATGTACTTGTACTTATATATTATTATCTAAGTATAAGTAGGTAAGGTTAGCTTGAAGCTTAAGCATAAACACTTAGTTTGTGCAGTTAAGAGTTTCCTTTGTTTCTTAGAATACTTAGATCTGTGATATTATTCAAATGTTACATTCCTTAAGTGTATCACAGGCTATTTTCTTTGACCCCGGCCTCAGTATCTTTCACGGATATAAATTATGTAGTAAAAAATATGTTTATATCGTTCTCTCATCTTACCATATAATCCTGTTGGAGCCATTATGGATATACTATGCCATCTTCAAACTACCTCGTAAACGTGTTACACGGCTACTAGAAACGTAATTTAGCGGTACTAGGAAAGAATGATGACTATCTTTAGATGAATGAGCTATATAGTATTGTTGTCTTTTTATTTTTTTTTGTTAAAATGTGAAGAAATTTTTCTTTTATGTTTGCATATAATTCTTATAAGATAAGAATATAGGTCTACTATTAGTTTTATAAACAAAATATGCAAGTGAGTAAAAGTGTACAACTAGTCGTTGCACACACAAGCACATTCTGTATAAGTTTAGTAATGAAGTATGAGTATATCTATTATTATTAACTTATATATAATATTCTTAATATTTTCGATAATGTTTGTTATATATATAATACAGTCTGTAGGTGTCTGTTTATTTATTTTCATTATATAATCACTATTGATGTCGTTCCGCTGCGTGATACGCACAATTATAATATAATCAACCCATACTGATGTTATAGTATATACTTAGGGAAAGTTAAGGCAAGAATCTAGAGAATAACTGAATAAAAACGTTACAAGTGTATAGAGCTTAAATTACCTTAATCAGAAGAAATAACGGCAATTTTATTTAATATCTTTTTCATATATAATATTTCAATAACAAATAAATAATAATTAAAATACGCAATCCGTGATAAAAATAGTAAAATTAAAGATTTAATTGGTCCACACAAGAGTGACATTCGAGTTGTCAGATTTAAGTCGTGTTCAAGGTGATAGTGTCTCTCTCTTAGTAGCGTTAAAATGGCGTCTGAATTGGCATTTAAATGCCATACATTTTTAAATTCACATTAAGTTAGTAATTAACAATTCTATTTTGATTAGGTGCTACTAAGTAAAAACGTGTGCCGGTAGCAGAGCTTGAAAACAACTCAGAACGTAATAACATATTTAATTGTTGTAATATTTATTATATTATGACTAACTGATTTACTTAATAAAAATCCCGGAATCATACAATTTACGTTACTTTCGGTAATGGTAAATTGTTAAGAGATTTACTTTGATGAAGCTCGAAGCTCGTTCTTATTACACTAATCTCGTTTTACAAATAACTTTTCAAGGCTTGTATAAATTGCAAATTATCAAAGTATTTTTTTGTCCATATAAGTAAAACCAGCTTAAAGATAACATTTTATTAGACTAGTGCAACTTTTTCTTTCTTTCTTTAAACAAAAAGTTAATTTGTGAAAATATTAGAGTCAAAATCTTTGTTTGGCCAGTTACACCACCTTAAGCTATCACAATTCAAGTTAGAAGGTAGAGTATACGACAAATAGACATGTTTGTCATTTTCGCTAGGCGCTAGGTGCATCGGGTCAATTTATCAATGCTTGTCAAATGACATGATTTACTGCGGCACGCTCGAGCCTGAGAGACCGTGTATAAAAATATTATTATGTCTGTTGTCTTATGGGCACACCCATCAAACGTTATTGATATTTTAACATAAACTCAAAATGTGGATATCATTCCTAAATTAAATTTACTTTTCTTGAGATATAAATATAAAATATTTAAATGATGAATTTAAAAACGTTCTATTACAAAGTTTAAACCAATAAAGTTAATAATGTTAAAGTTAAGTTAAAGTTAATAAGTTTAAGCAAATACAATAATTTAAATTAATTGTACTGAGGCAAGCTTTCAAAAAAAAAGAAAAATTCAAACAATTTAATTTGTATTTATTTATGTTCAATTATTGTTTAGTTGCTGCGTAGCTAATTAAATAAATATTTTCTTCATAAATGATTTTATTAATCTATAAATAAATAGTTTTTTTACGTCCGCCAGACTCGTTATTAGGACTTATACTTTGTTGCAAAATTTACATTGACTTAGAATCCATACAAAAATAATTATATAATGCATTTAATATTTCAGATAATTGTTAAATTTTTAATTCTGACAAGTTTATACATTGAGAATATTCTATATTACCATCCACGAATCCATAATAATGAGCAATTATTTTTTTAGCTTCAATTTTGTTCGTTATTTTCTCGATAAGGGTCAAATCAATTTGTCTGCGGCCTCAGGACAAATACGCAAATTACAGTTTACGCCTGTCGCAGGTTTTGGTATTTTTTATAATAAAATATAAAAATGTTTGTTCGTAAAAGTTATACAATATTTTATCTATCGCAACAGATTCTTTTATAGATATTAACATATTGTATGTTTATGTGTCTATAAAGCCTTTTTGATAAATCGTTGAAAAGAAACAAAGGGCACATAAATTTATTGTCAAGGAGGCCTTATCATGATCATGATCGTTTCTACTTTCTCCAGTGTCGATAAACCTTCTGTTACCTATTAGCATTATGTCGAAGTTTACAGAGTTTTACACTGATATTATATTGCATTCAATTTCTAACTAAATAAATGTTTGATTCGTACAATAATTAAATAATTAATATGAATAAAAAGAACATTATATTACTATAACACTATTATTTTAAAACTGTATTTGAATTCATTCATTTTAGTCTATATTTATTTATTATACTAAAATATTAGCTTCACTTTATTTTGAATAACAATTTAACATATAAAATTTAAGACTGTTAACATTTTGTGTTAACATACTTTCAAGGTTTGGTGGCATACTTCATGCAATAAAATATGATTTTTATTGATTTAGTTTTCTTGCTGAATATCAATATAATGTACACGCTGGTGTGGATTATGTTATACATATTTTATTTATCTGTCTGCCTTGCCTTTCATAGTAATTATAAGTCATTTAATTTAAAAATATACCTACATTTATTAAATCTAAAGGTTAAAAATAATATTTAGGGAAAACTTACATGTACAAACCTTTTTTACAGTCTTACAGATATAGCGGATACAGATGCGAATGCAATATTTTAAAGCAAATATCCGCGGATACGAATGCGGACGCGGATCTTACTTTTACACTTAACAGAAATTTCTTAAAACAATTAATAATTTCTTAAGTATTTAATAGGTGGGATCATAATTTATACATTATATTTAATTGAAATTAGAATGAGAAATAAAAAATTGGTAAACTGTGAGTCCGATTCGTGCTTCGAGAGCTCCCGTATTAATTTCATAATTCTATAAAAATAACCTTACTTACAAATATCGGTTTTTTTTTTCTATAAGCATGAAAATGACAACCAAGTATCTACAAGAATCCACAATCACTTAGATATCTGAAAAATAAACTAAGATAAGCTAAGGCTATTGCGCAACAACGTCAGTATACGCTATGCGAATTATATCATTTTAAAAATCTATAAAATATAAAATTAGATAACGTAATTCAAGTCCCCATAACACATATAGCCACACCTGTGAGATTGGCTCACACGGCGAATAACCGTTTTACTCTGTTCAAAGGGGTGTCATACATTTAAGTTGTGTCTTTAAAAACTTATGAAAAGCCAAAGGGGTTGTTTTTTGTGTAGTAGACAATATTCGAACAAAGCATTTGATGACCACCGATGACCAATGCTAGGGATAGCTGACCAGTGTGGGAAGAAACTGTTTTGGAATAGCTCGAACCCATCTTTATAATATTATACATATTTTTTACTTTAGTAAAAGGGGGTCGATTTATACAATACGTTCGGTAGCATAAACATTTATCTTTTTTGCGCTTTGCAACGGTTAGGTAAAATAACAAAGATAAAAATCCTCGCCGGCAAATTTCCCATGAATTTATTTTTCTACCTATAATTAAGCGCACTCGGCATGGACTCGAGATATTTTCGTGCGCACGACGTGAAGGGCTTGCACAAGAACTGTTCAGGCATTTCGGAGAACAGTGATGTGATAAATCGGACCCTCCAATTATTATTTCATTCGGTACGCGAAAGTACTCGGTATACTTATGGTTATTATTGACCAAATTCGGTGCCTGTGCTCGTTATGCCAATCATAATATAGTCACAGTCTTCAAAAGGCTAATTTATAAATATGTATGTATGTACGTGTGTACATATCTGCTTTATTGTGTCAAATGTAATGTGAATATGTGCAACAGTTTGGAGCGTTCGCTTTTAATGTGTTCTTAATTCAAATATTCCATTAGACATTTTCATGACTTCAACGATAACGTATTTGATTTCTTAAAAAATAACATGACATATTATCTATGACAATTCATCTCGGTCAAATGCGCTTCTCTGATTTTCTTATTAGCCGCATGTGAGTGGGCGACGTACCGCAGGGTTGGCAAAAAACTTTGTTATTTTGTATTAAATTTTTGATTATATAATAAAATGTAATACAAAGTTTTGGTTAAAACAAAATGTATAGAAAAATTAAAGCTTTTTTAAATTCCATTATATTTCAATCTAAAATGTAAACAATAATGGTCACCAACAGTAGATAAAACACATTTTAATGATTATAAAAGGGAATAAAAATTAAAATAAAGGACTTACAAATACAAAATAATGATAAAATGTTTATTTATACCTTGCTATATATATTTTACAACCCTAGACTGGTATATTCTTGGCATATAAGACATAATTTTGTAATTATGTAAAGCGGTAAAAAACAAATTTAAATGGTTTGTTATCTGTAACGCAGTAAACATTAATAATTGTTATAATAAACCCCAATATTTTAATTTACTAGTTGTAAAAAAGAATATTATTCTATACTTAATAGATTTTCATAACTTATAAGTTAGAAGTAGTTCATTTCAATTTGGATTTTTTAATGAGGATAAACATATTACATATACATAGCGCTGGAGAATACCTACACATAATTGTAGGTATTTAATATTTATTTATAAGAACATAACTACTAAATAACTACGAGAGATAGGTGATGCAAAATAAATTACTGCTTTAGTTTTATTTTATTTATGCTGTTCTAATTGCATCCTATTACTTTTTCCATATCAATCTAAAAATAAGTTAATTATCATAAGTAAGAAGTTTTAATTAAAGCAATCTATAATAAAACATGTAAGAATGTCATGTTCAACTTTCACTTGATACATATAATATATAGAGGTACATATTAATAAAATATCTGTAACTGAATATAATTCAGCGATCATTTTGATATTTTTATAGAGGACAGAGATTAATAAAATAGTTATATATATATATATATATATATATATATATATATATTTAAAATATAATAAACTTTTAAAAACGTTTAGAACTATAAAAAAACACACGAAATAATAATGTCAATAAAGTGTCAGTGTATAGTGATTATATCCTTGTAAAAGGTCCTTCATACAATGATTTCTTTTATCTAACAATGTGCCCCCTTTCGACCATGGAACAATTAGATGAGCAGAATTGCTACCCTTCTCTGGGCTTACTAGCTGCCGTGTCTGATAGCGGGGTGCGGACAGTAGTGAGCTGCACCGCAACCGAATCGCACCGCCACCGGTATCCTACTGAATGATAGTACCGCGAGTTGTCGTGAACCTGTTTACACCGGGACGCTCGGACAAAGGGCTGGGCCGGACATCCCCATTGTGAACAACCCCATTTCGTTGACCGACGAGTGACCAGTTCGATAGCAACATGCAAAACGCCCTCGAATTCTAATTCGGGGTTACCGAGCTGCCCCTTCCGCGGCCGGTTCTTCTCAACCTGTTTCGCAAGTATTTTTGATTATTATTGTTTAACAGATGATCGACAAATACCTATATTTTTGACAGTTGCAAAACTGTTTTTAGTATAATTAAAATTTAATTACATTTAAGGTTTACTCTCAATCTGTTTACTTGATTTTAAGATATTCCATTTATATTACTTGTAGTACTATATAAGTTTTTTCTCCTACGTGCGTACTGTTTTCGAAAGTAATTACTTGTTAGAGACATTTAGAGATAAATGGTTAAAATATTTTACTGATAGAGATTAAAATTGAAGTAGTACTAACATCACGTTTCCGCGTTGTGGCTCAATCCACACACTTTGCGCTCGTTAACGAATTTATAGCGAGTTTGACCGTGAGACCTGAAGCGTAGCTATTTTTTGCTTAATGTGTTATTTATTAAAATGTGGACGTAAAAAATTGAACTTAACGTTGATATCATACCTACGTCATAAAGTAGCTCAAAAAATATAATTTAATGAATGTATAACAAGGTATATTTTTAATTTAATCTTTTACATACCTTCATGTTACCGTGTAAGACCGTATAAGAGGTTTTAAATGAGTTTAATTTGAGATAGTGCAATTATTTTCTTACACAGAGTCTGTGTGAATATTTTAGCAGGTGGTATGATTATTTAAACATAACAAAACATTATTATTTAAAATATCCGAATGTCGGAATATGCCGGTGCAGGTAGATGTGGTGGTCTGTTTTCCACGACACACATAGAATAGTATTTTAGAATATCAAATATTAGTAATGGCGGCGGTCGTTATGTAAACACGTTATGTTTATTCCTCTAAAAACGTTGACATCGGCTGCGGCCACTCACATTTTTTGTTTAGTTAATAATTATTTTTTGTTTACAGCCATATAGAATAGTAATAATGTCATACGTTTTCATTCATTTTAATAATATGTAAGTGATATTATTTGTTTACGTTTATATTTCCATTTCTTCGCTCTGGTGTCGAGGCAAAGCGCGGCGTTGAGTTCTGGCACTCAACACGCAATGCCTCCAGAATTCGGCAGAAAGTAGGGAACGGAGTGTCTTAACTGCTGTGTGCGGGATACAGCGTGATATTGTTTGTTTAGTTTGATTATTTTTGTGTGAAAATATCATGATGTAAATAATGTAAATTTAAAAGTTTTTACAATCACCGCAGAGAGCAATAAATAAAGCTTCGCCGAAGAACGGGAGCAATTAATGTGGGTGCGCCCGGCTCACGTGAAAGTAGCCGACTTGTAGTCTACATGTGTACGTCGTGTGTGCACATGATTTATATGCTATACTTACCGTTCTTTTTAATAACAATTTAGTCTGTTTTATTCTTTAAAGTAATTTACTTTTTTTAAAGAAACATAATTGTGCTAGTAATATTTTTTATTTTTTTCTATATACTCCAAACAATTGTTAGTATTTTTCAATGACAAAAGATGACGATGAAAATGACTGAGTGAATGACTGAGAAAATGACTGACTCACATAAATGAAAAAATATAGTTATGAAATGTAAAACATTTCTTTATCAAAATATTTCTAAAATACCTTTAGATCAAAGTATACAAAAATATTCAGTAACATGAGTTTTTTTTTAAATTGGAACTTAACATCTTTCTAAGAATCCAATGCTTGCCTTGTAAAGTTTTTTCAATTACGCGTGAGTGCGTTAGGAATGTGGTTCAGAAATCTACGCTTTGCCTACGCTATTATGTCTACGGTCCTCCTCTAAAATAAATTTAGCGATTAAAAATTTATACATAAACTGTTCCATTAAAAATTTCACGAAATAATCAGCAAATTGTTATACAATTTATATATAAACATGAGGAATCTACTAAACTACAGTTATTTTGTAGCAAATCTCATAAATGATTCTTACATATAAATGCATAGTAGCTACGGGCTACGCGTCGTAGATCATAATCGAACGAGTATTATTTATTGGCGCTCAAGCTTTCTAAGGCTTGCCCTCTGGTTAAGAGTTTAAGACCGGTCGCCTGCAGGCTATGAGTGACACACGTGGAGGCTAGTGTGTTTTATTGTTTTCTCACAAACACAGAAACAGTATTGTCATGTCAATGTCCATAATATCTACTATAGATTCATAATACTAAATGGTTCAGAGCCTTTAAATGACGTTCACTATAATATACGCCAGCTATAAATAATCAAAAACCAATTTTTCCTTTCCAATAAACACGTTCATTGGAATAAAGAAATATTTATCCTACTATAGTTATATAAACATTTTAATAGATATATTGAGCGGGTTCAGTAGGTATAATTTAAATTATAAACAGAACAAAAAACATTTCAATTCACATAAATATAAGGTAAATAATTAAAATAAATTCACACAAAAAATATATGACTATCATTATCGTCTGTTACGTATAAAAATAATCAAATTAATATATAGTAGGAGATAATTTCATCGTAATGGGAGATGGAGATTGTGCAACTTGGAACTTGGAATGTTAATTTATGGCGTTCTGTTAACTTTTCTAAATGGCTTTCAATTCCGAAACACGGCGTCGGTTTTAAGCGGACCCACTAACATATGCCTGACCTTAAAGTTGTTAAACCTCCATCTTGCTTCAACGTACGGTTAACCATTTCTATATACAGGCGTCGATTAATTAACGGTATAAATAAATCTCGACACAGACACCCATAAAATTAGGAGTCTTTATTGTTTTTATTATTAATCAACTTTTTGACTTTATTAGTCAGTAATAATATATGCTTCACTTAAACTTTTTGTATAATAATAGTGCAAAAAAATATTAATTATAATATAGCTTTGTTATTTATAATAATAGAAAATACGAACACAATTTTTAATATAGCTATTAGCTATGAGCAGTTACAAATTGCAATTTGTAGCCACCATTCATTCGTTTCGTTTATCAAAATTGTTGAACAATTTATGTCCATTTACAAAAGAACCAACTAATAATAATCATATTATTAGCGATCGTCTTGCTCAAACGGTGCTGCGTGTAGCGCCGAGCGCGTCCGTCATGTAGCGGGACAAACAAATCTTGACACTTGCGTTTCTGATATTAGCTAATTTGATCTACCATGACATACTCCAAATAATGTTACACATATTATACACTCTTTTAAATAACGTTATTAATATAGGTACATTAAGGTATCATAAATAATTTATGTATCTAATTTTGTTCAGTGTGTCAGTTACGACACTGTTTACCATATAATATGGTTTTATTTTTTAAAGTGCACCGTTATAATTTTTATGAAGCTGGCTGACTTTTTTCAATTTACTTTTAGATAAGATCAAGTCATTAAACAATTAATAAGTATCTATTTTCTTCAATCTAAAATTTAATTAAACTAATTTGGAAAAATCCACATTTTTAATAATAAATAATGCAATTAAATCGCTTCCACGACATTCAAAATAGCTTATTGCTATTAATACAAAGCGCCAGGGTGAGCGCGGACGGGGATGTCGCTGTCGGTACCTGCCGGGCTCAGGAGCGTGTGAAGTCCGGCGCAGGCAGGGGTCCTCACAAAGGCATATTCAAATGCGCTCCTGGACGTGGCTCGCATGAATGTGCAACCCTATGACCATATTATTTTTAACATGTGAAGATAATGGCTCATCGGGTGATTCTTAATTTTTTGCCGCTTTCTTACACTCTACCCTTTATTAGGGTCCGCAATGATTAAGGGTCTTTATGCAGCCGGTGTCGTATGTTGTCATTAACGAATATTTATAATTATAAAAACAGTATGTAAAATTATTTTTACCGCAGGCGAATTTTAATAATGACGAGTTCGATTTGAATATTCCTTACCAGGATACCTATATAGTATTTACCTTTTTTTT
>DWNA01001990.1:0-12905 GCA_018249835.1 Heliconius besckei
TAAAAATATATTTATATTTTACATAACTTCGTTGTGTCTAATTAGGATAATTCGTTTTATATTTATAAGAAAATTATAAGGCTACAAGCGACGGCCTAATTTTATTTTTTTAGATATTTCAGATTTGCAATGCGAATTATATATACACTATAATTAATGAAATCTACAACCAAATACGCTTTAATTAAAATTTAAATTTAAAAATTATAATTTAATAAATTAAAATTTAAATTTAAATTTAAAAATAAAGCTTAAAGTTCCTAATTGTTTCTACTCTTAAGCTATTTAGTTTTAGAAAATTTTACAATAAATGTCTTAAAAATGAAGATCACGATTATAGAGTGCTTGATGTGATTATATTTTCCTAGTAATGTAATTTTCCATTTAGATTTTAATATAAATTTAAGAAACTAAAACGGACACATGGTCTCATTAACTAGTTCATACAATCTAAATAATTGTATATTTTACTATTTAACTTTTATAGTCCGGTATTAGCAATGAATTACATGAAAACTAGGTATAGGTTATTTTAAAAACTTTTAGCTATTTTAATTTAGTTATACTCTATAAGAACATCTATGTCTAAATGAAAATCATTATGTTTTTATATTATTTATTAGGGTACTAAAAATTATGTTACTCCAACCTTATGTAAGACATGATGACTATTATTACATACATGTCTATTTAATAGAAATACATTTAAGAATTATTACTTAGGTAGTTATATTTAAAATCAATCGTATTTAACTAAAAATATATTTGTTTTGTTTAATGTTTCAGCTTTAGTGTTGTTCTACGATCGAAATCGATTAAAAAAAACTTCATCACATATTTTTTTACTATATATGAGTGTTAATAATATATCTGTATAACTGTTTACTTAATTTCGCAAAAAAATCTAATTTTAATTATAAAAATTTTCGTTTTTTCACTTCAAAGCTTTATCCTACATAAAACAGAATAGCTAGAAATGTCACCTAGAGTCAAGATAGTACGTCCACCACTTTCCTCTTGAATGTCTCGGACATGACTGTTGACATGAATTATTTCGTGACAAAATTCAACGCAGCATATTGTCTTGTCAGAAGGTCAGAAAATTTCAAGAGGTATATATACTTAATAGGTCAAAAAGCAAGTATAATATTTGAAAATAAATATTCAATACAACGGATAGGTACTGCTGAATAAACGCGGACAGAGGTTCCACGTTATTACAATAAGTGATGTATCACTCAATAACAACACTACACGGTATGGTTCTTTAAATCTGGCGTTCCGAGCGTGCCAATTGAAACAACACTACACACTAGATACCTTCCAATCAGGGCTTCAGCCTACAAGCAAGTGTGTCCGTTTAACACAATTCCACTTCTTTTATTATCTTTTTCATCTAAATCTACCCACATTTACACTTGTACGCTAACAATATTTTATTAGGGCATTTCATTTGTGCTATATATATATTTCAATAAATAGGTACCTATTATTAAAAAAACAACAATAAATTATTAAAAAAACTTTATTTTTGAAATAGTGGTTATTATCTATTAACAAAATGTTAAAATTAGGCCAGGTGTCGACGACTTAGTGTTAGGTTCATTAAACGTTTTTACAAACATGATATGCTATCATTAACACGAAATACAAATACAACATTATCGTTTCGAAAATTGTAAGAACTACCATCATCCATAGTATCATCCATATATCCATTGTTAACAGATAATCGACCAAGATTCAAATAATTTACATTAAAATCTAAACGAGTAGAAAATAAACTAAAAAAAACGTATAAACAGACAAAATAAATGCATTCTATATACCATCTATTTTAAATTACGACGAATGAAAGTCAACAAACGAGAAGATATACTTAAAATAGTGTCAAATATTATAAGTTAATTTAATATTAATTAGCCCGAGTGCCGCATGATTACTATTTCTATACCGTGAAATATAGATAATATAATCACTGTCTGTGTCCATTCCATTACACGAACTCCTCGCAATTTTACTGTTTCTTAAAGAATTTTTCAGTTCATAACCAATCAAGGCACTATTCGTTTTGGTATATTGCTGATACGTATCCTCACTCCTTATTCTCCAATTTTGCGTAACATGAGCTCTCTTAACCTTTAGTGATAGATTACAATTTTATGAACTTACTTAGAATATCTAAATAACGTTAACATTTGAACTCTTAACTGTATGTTACATGTTTTCTTGATTTAAGCATTTTATTATTACAATTGATATTAAAGAAATATTAAAACCTTATTACGTTCAATTTTTATTAAGAAATTGAATATTTTTGAACATAACACGTTAAGCGTTATTAAAGTGTTGCCATACTATTAAACATTCAAATGTTAACGTTGGAAATATAACTCTATCGAAATGTCACTATTACAAAAATATCTATAATCTATTCTAAAATTATTAGAATAAAATGTTACTGGGACAGGCTAAGGATTTAATGAACAACAAATACCCTTTCAAATTTAGTGGACGTAGTCGTGTGCAAGTTAAACATCTCAAGATCTAAAACTTAGTTGGTTAAAAGTATTATAATAATTTTATATCGTCATTGTATTAAATGCTTCGTTTCGCACTACAACCCCAACGGACCATAGCTAATGATGTGAATGTTTTTAAAACTTATAAAATTGTATTAACATGTCATTTTTTATTTTTTACGCTTTCACGATAAAAAAAAATATTGTTTCCCCAATATAAAATATAGTATACAAACAAATATATGATAAGTTGACAAAACTTCTCATCTAAATATTTTTAGTTGTAAAACCGAGATCCGTTGAGCTTGCAGTGTTTTCTATACTTTTGGCCATATTCGGGATGAGTCTACCAGAGACCAGATGAGAATCCACCAGGAGGCACGCGATTGTGGAGGACGCTGTTGTTGCTGTTGATCGACGTCACCATGTTAATTTGACCGTTCAGAGATTTGTAGCCGTCACCAGTGATCGGGTTGCCTTCTGAAATTTGATATAATATGGTTATATTTAGTTTTAGTAAAGTATGTGTAGTACAACAGTCAAAGCTTCGTTTTTGTTAAATAAAACAAAAGCTAAATTTTTTTTTAATTACTTAAGATTTTTTTTAATTTAATTGAGTTGTACTGTGTAGCAATAAATGTCTAAGTTAAATCAGTACTAAACTTAATATAAGTAATGCTGATGCTATAAAAATATTTTACTTATAACGACAATATTATTTTAAGCATGCAAATGCTATAAGATAATTAAAAATAAATAATATAATTAAATACAAATTAATAAAGCTAAGTACGACAAACACGATATCTATTAAATAAATTTAGAAAGTAAAAAATATAAAAAGTGCAGCTATATATGAGGAATTGGCAAATATACATTAAGAAAATTCAATATGTTTGAAAATTTGAAAGCCTTGCAACAATCGGAGGTGGCTATTTTCATTAAAATAATAATTATTTATTGACCATTTTCATAAATTTCCTAACCTAATTGCTGCAAAGCTTTGAACATACATATATTTATTTAAATTGAAATTAAATTACGTGCAACGGTGATAAAAACTATATTTTATTAATTCTCACTATATTTACTCTATGGTATCAATACAATTTATTATTTTTAAAAAAATTCTTACAATGGCAACACAAGTTAATATTAGAGGACTATAAATAAATATTCATAACCTATCTAGTTTTACAGTACAATCGAAAATCTATCTATTTCGTTTAAATTCACAAAAGCAAATAATAAAAAAGTTGAGTGCTTAATTACAAGACCTGAAGGAAACGTCATATGGTTCTTTAAATACAAACAAAGCTTCATATTTGTACATTTGTGTTCAAGTGCTAGTTTATCAACATTTAATTATTGTCAGAAAGAACAGTGCCTTCGTTGTCTAAATTAAGCACCCACCAAATTCTCTTCGGCGGACATAGTCTACATAGTACGTCTTATGATTGAAGTCCTCAGCATGCCGGTCCAGACTAAAGAGGTATCCAGGAACATATTTATGGAATATTGGAGGGAAACCCGTCAAGGTACTGGGACCTGGACCGGGGGAGGTCTGTAGTAAAGAGACATCTGGTATAGGACCGTCGCGCTCATATTTAAAAAGAGTTGGTGGAGGATCAATATTTGAAATGACAAATGGATCTATTGGACCATCTAAAGTTGGTACTGGATTGTATTTATAGTCTGGTTGGGGACGTTCTCCAAGAGCTGAAGTCATTCCAACAAAAGCATGGGGTGGCAGAGGATGATGAGGAATATAGTGCTCTTGAGGCTCTAAATAATGCTGAGCAGGAAATGGAGGCCAGTGCCTATCAATAGATAATTGAGGAGAAAAGGAATCGGGGTCTATTATAGGATGTATTTTATTCGGATCGTCTCCTCGTAAGCCTAATAAGGAATATGGAGTGTGTTGAATATCTTGCAGGGGCTTCATTGTAGAATTTACATAATAATGAGCTGGCAGTGGTGGCCAATCTTGTGTATAATATCGATGGGTAGGTTGAGGATCTAGGTCGTAAAGGGGGTAGGTATTAGGTGAAGCACCTCGCAGACTGGCGGCTGGATGTCGGCGGCGCGGAGGCGGCAGGGCCACTCCGTCCCCGGTCACCGGGTTCCTCTTCGGTGGCGTGTACGTTACTGACCATTTAGAATTAACGGTTTTCATTTGAACTGAGACAGTGGTCAACGGTTCAATTAGCAATATGTCGATTGAAAATATTATTATTGCTAATTGTTTAACGTAGACCTTACTCTGATAAACTTATAGGATTCATCTATCTTAAAATATGTAACTTTTTATAATATAACTTCGCCATATATAGAAGTTTTTTGTGAAAGTGCTAAAATATGAGTATTTTTTTATTTCGTGTCTCATTAGTAATGATGAAAAATCGATGATCATTATTTTAGAAGCTAAGCCCTTTTTAATACTGTGAGTATATTAGTTCGTACACAATTCACACACACACATACAAATAAACATTAGATAAACGTATATTTATAAAACCATATAAGTATTTAGTTTTTTTAAACGTGCTTTAGATTCTATGTGAGCTCGTATTATCAGATCCTTATGGTTGTGTCCAGAAAACACAATGTCCATTCGATAAGCCTAAGTGCATGCTATGTACGCCTCGTATTTTACGAAAGTGGAATGGAATCTTAAGATGTCTAATTTTATTAAGTTTTAGCAACTAGAATGAATTTTCATATGAAATTATTAAGCTTAACTTACAATTTAAGGGTAACCATTCTATGTTTAGTTATTTTAATAGATTTACAAATAAGGTATTTTCCATATAAAACAAAGTATGTGCCGGTCGGTGTTTATTTACATTAAAATATGCTTGCAATTCTAACTACAAGATATGTTACAGTACTTCGGTATGCGTTTCTAAATAAGTAACTATGCAGACCATTGTGAGATTTCTCTGCATTAGATACGTATAAAATCTTTGTATAACATTTTGTTTACGCACAGAGTAAGAGAGAGAGAGAAAGAGATTTACCAATATTATTTTAGCTTCACCATTTACCCCGCACATAGCAGGGTAGTCTAGTCTCATCTAGATTCCCACTCGAGAATATTAATTATTTAATATTTTATTTTCGCTCTGGTAATAAAGCACGGCGTTGAGTTTCATCATTCAACACGCAATGCATCGAAAATTTGACAGAAAGTGGGGAACGGAGTGTCTTAACACTAGCTTCCCCCTGCCTATCCTGCTAAATGCGGAATACTGCGTGAAACTGTACTGTAAGGTACATATATTGATTATAATCGTCTATGTCAAAAAACTCTACATTAGTTTTAAGATTTAAATTAATATTTTTTTATTATTTTTGGAAAAAATAATCCTAATTCCATTCATACAAGAGGTATTCTATTCCACATTCGTCTGTCCCAGCATAGCGATGCGTGACGTGCTGGCGTGCCTACATTCTGATCGACTCACAGTGGTCCGCGAGGTCCATCTCACCTCGGCTGGGTGTTGAGTGCACGCTGCCGTTGATCTTGGGAGAGTGAGCTGGACTTCCGTTCATCTCGCTGTCTCCGAACTGGATGTGGCTCCGGATAGTGTCCGTTATCATTGGCGATGATTGAGAGTTGTTTCCAGACTGGAATAGATGGCATAAGTAAATGAGATAATATACTCAAAACATTATTGTTTAATGTTATAAATATGTATGTAAGCAATACTATTTTTGGAACGTATATAATACTAATGATACTGCGGCTACCAATTTGGCGGTTTTTAAATGCAAGTAAGATCGGGCCAGGTTAGAAACTTTTAAACTGAAAAATAATTATAATTAGTGGAAAAATTTAGATTTTACGACTTTTGGATTCCTTTCTGCCTTGTTGTTGTTGAATGTTGTCATCAGTGCTGTGCGAAAATGTTTATTTGGAACAATCTATACTAATATAATAAAGCGGAAGAGTTTGTTTGTTTGTTTGTTTGAACGCTAAGATCTCTGGATCTACTGGTCCGATTTATTTTGTTTTTGTTTTGTATGAAAGCTGCATTCTTCAGAAGTGCTATATAACATTACATTACACATATGTACTAATATATTTTAAAGTACTTTCTAATTTGACGTGCAATTTATTCTGCCATGTTAATAACAACCGTCGCGTCGCTACGCAACCGTTACCGCGAAATTTTGATATTCATCCTTATGGATATAAATATAATAGTCACTTTTAGCATTTTATCTAGATTGAAATTATAGTTTACTGTATAACATACTAATAAATCCAAATGACCTAGCCTTCGGGCGGCATAGTATGAGTGTGACCGACGCGAAAATATTCTTATAGTTCAAGCAGGCGTAGCCGCGTCCGGGTCCACTAGTGTATGATATAAATCAAAAATCTACATCATGGACGAACCTGGAACATATCATATATTTTATTTCTAATCAACTTATAGATATTACCTGTCCAAAAAGACGAGAGTGCGTGTCTCGTGGGCGGGTGGGGGTGTCTCTAACAACACGAGGACGGCTGGAGCCGTTCTTGACCGGGCTGCCCCCAGCGGTGCCGTCGGCGTTGAAGATCTCAGCGATGCAGCTCTTGGGTGCATTGGGAACCCTGAAATCAAAGAAATCGTACAATAAGAAAAATAATTGACATATGTTTGATTAATAAGCCGCACTACACTAGGTTCCCACTGCCTTCCTGGCTGTGTGCGGGATAGAGTGTAAACCTGATTTTTAGTTTTGAATAGTATGATGAAATATTTTTCATAATTTATTGTTTTAAGGGCAGTCGTTATTTTTTCTTTAATATAGCATGTAAAAATTACTTAATATTCTTGTTTTTGTCCTACTATCCTTAATATTCCTATTATTTAATACATGTCATACTAAAATTATTCCAAACGTACATTATGTAAATTAACACAATTGTTTGATCCTTCCCTAAAATAATATTATATTTAAACTGATTAATGAAATGGATAATATTATACATATACGTGGATCTTATATTAATAGCTTAGTTCCATTGGTCACCCCAGTGGTGGAGTGGACACGCGAACCATTATTACATTTGACCACCAATGCACGGGAACTTACTTCCGTAGGGGAAATTTTGATATTCAAAACCACAAACAGACCAGTCAATACCAAAACCCATAGAAATTATTGTAGGGTGATATAGTTCATTGACACGGAGTGTAACTATTGATGAATCCCTTTTGTTTACATTTTTGTAAACATTTTAATACTTACAGCTTATTTAAGGCCTCAAAGCCTAAACTTTTAAAGTAGCCGAATTAATTATACAAGCTTAGTATTGGTTTTGGAAATTTTCATTCAAGCTTTATTTCGTTTATAACAGAGTAGGCCTAAATTTTTAGGCATTGCGTGTTAAATGACGGAAACCCTTTATCGTGTTACCAGAACGAGGAAATGAAAAATAAAAAAAACATTTACCCGAGTGAGAAACGAACCCATAACGTTCGTGGTACAGAAAGGCACTGTGCTGAGCCTCGACGCCCTCAGATAGTATTAGGTTCTATAGTTATCTTACAATAAAGAAAAACAAACCTAGAAAATTATGACAGAATTGATAGATCTGGTTTTTGGAGTTTAGTAGAGAATGGAAGGTTTTAAAAAATCATAGTTTATATGTAAAGATTATAGTTTTCTTAATATTTCTACATTAAAATAAAAGTAAAGTAAAATTCAGAAATAATAATAAAATCTAAACTAAACTGTTAGTTATACATTATGATAGCTAATTCAAAAGGCAAGCGTCTCAAAGGCAATTTTCCAGAAACATAATTACAAGTATAGCAATACGTGTGTGGGTGCAGCCAAGTACCCCGTCAACAGAATACCATCGATTATAAATCTAGACTCTATTTAATAGCTTCTACTTAACAAAGAATAAGAATTATATAAATATATAAATAAATGTTACTTAGAAGCAAAGTTGAAATATCTAAAATATTTTATCGTCATTTTAAAAGGATTTATGAGACGAGGTCTTTGACAATGAAAATTGCTAAGTTCGTTGACCTTAAGAGCATAAATACTTTTATGCTCTACTGTTTTTTTTTTCATTTTTACATCATTAACATAAATATTACTCTGTGTAATAACAATAAGAACTTTTTATTTCATAAAATAAATATTTATATAAATAATAGGTATTAAGTACCTATAGGTTATAAAATATTTCTTTAATAACAAAAATAATACATTTTCAAAAGTTTATTGACTGTCTAAGTGAGACCTAAGCGCAGTTAAATAAGTTACAAACCAAACTATAAATAAAAAGTCTATCTACATGGTTATTAAAGTCATATGACTTAACTAAATTAGGATTTTTCAAGTAACATTGAAATTAATACATTTTTAGTAAAAAACAATCAGGTTCATGCTGTCTCCCGCATATAGCAGAACAGGCAGAGGGAATCTAATGTTAAAACACTGCTTTCGCCACATTTCGCCGATTTTTTTAGGCATTACATTCATTCCCCCCAGTGGGGATCGAACTCACACCCGTTACCCTTGTACCCCTGCGCCACTACGGCCTGCGCCACTAGCCAGTCTTGTCGCAAGGTATATAAGGAGAATCAATAAAGCGGCTTTGCGGTCTCACTTCGCCGACATACACCGGGATAGCTTTGATATACTGAACTAAAATATTTTTCAATGTTAGTTTCAATTAATCTGTTAAGATATGCTGATATATATTCAAATTCAAAATATTCTTTATTCAAATAAACTGTTATAAGCACTTTTAAATTGTCGAATGAACATGTAAGCAAAAAGCTACCACCGGTTCGGAAGGCAGTTCTGCTGAGAAGAGCCGGCAAGAAACTCAACAGTTGCTCTGTTGAAAGATAAGAATCGATACAATTTATTACATATTAAATATTTCCACTATTTGGTCATACTGAAAGAGTTAAATTTTGGTACCCACCACTTAATATTGCACCTATATGAATAGAATTTGGAGAGTAGAGAGTCATTTCTCTAGGTTCACAATGTCGCCACAACATTTGTAGTTCAAACTTAATACTCACGACTTGGCGATAGTCAAAGGAACTTATATACATATATATAATATTAAAAGAGACGTCTGTCTCACTGTTTATTGCCACCTTCCCTGACAGGCTTAACTTACTAACACAATTTATAAGTCTGTCGTGCTATAAATAAGGTGTTAATAGACATATTTGTTAAGTTTCTAAAACGCCAATACCACGACCCCGGCTGTCTAAAGGTGAGATTCTAGTGAATTATTTTGTATCTTGCACTACCTGTAATAAAAGTATAAAACAAGCATCTAATATATTAGAATAATATATTTTTTTATTATTATTTTTCACGCTGTATCACGCATATAGCAAGATAGCCAGAAGGAGCCTAGTTTTAAGACACTTCCGTTCCCCATTTCGGAAGGCATTCCGTGTTGAGTTCGGAAGAAGAGAAGCGAGTTGAGTAGAGGAACTCAATATACAAACTTGGAAGGGAAGGAAATAAAAATATTTAATATTTAATTTTTCTCGAATGAGAATCGAATTCACAACCTTTTGCGTTTACCGTCACTTGTGCCCTTGTACCACGACTGACCTCTAAAATAAAATGAGACAATAAAAACACTATTTCAATTTTCAATTTCAAATTCATAACTTTCCCTATTTTATTCCACTCTTCCTTTATTATCTTTCCAAGTGTGCCAGTAGAATACAAAACAAAAACAAAACACTAGTACTATTATACTTCAAAGAGATTATTAATTAACAAATACATAAAACCCAACATTCAATTAAAACGGCGTTCTAACTTCGAGTAACGTGGGCGTCGGTGCAATGGTTCCTATTGAATACCCCCTGTGTCGGTATAATAAACAATTTCACTATTCCGGAGATGTACGGAACATACGTACATACATCTATCTATATATATAAAATCGAAAGGTCACTCACTCATCGCGAAATCTCAGAAACAACATGTGCTAGGAATCTCAAATTTTGCATAGGAGTTATTTATAGGACGTAGGTGCTAGCTAAGACGGGAATTTGCAATATTCGACTTCTAAGGGGTTGTTTTTGGGGTTCAAAGTTTGTATGAAACTTCGTTACTACAAGTCTCAAATTTCAAATTCTCAAAGTACTCATGGAGACAGAAATTAATAATAACATAGTTCACGCAGGCGAAGCCGCGGGCGGGCCGCTAGTACAGAATATACGTAAGTACTGCGTACCCTAGTCTCTATTAGCAAGCCCACGCACTGGCGGCCCCAGGAAATTAGACGGCGATGAGTCTTGCTTTAGTATTGAATATTTATGTACTACGACCTAGATTACATGTCAATTTGTATGTAATGAGATTTTGTTGTAACAAATATTATTGTCAATAGAAAATATGTGCTAATATTATCTTAAACTTATATTTTTAATTTGTTATGTGACTATTTTTCTATACGAGTTTTTTTTTTACGTAAAAGTAGGTTATTAAAAGATGTATACTGTATCAGTATGATATTTTTCATATAAGATATTACTCAGCTACAAGCGGAATACAGCTCGAATCGGTTTAATTTTTATTTTTCGCAGAGGTTAACACCCAGAGTGTTGAGTGGCGCAACTCAACGCCGCGCTTAGCCTTGACACCGGAGCGAGGAAATAAAAATATTCATTAATTGATTTCTTTGTGTGAAAATCGAACCTACTACCTGTCCCTGCCTTTATAGTCACACGCTGCCGCTGACTGACCTTACGATTGCACATTACATTAATAAAATTATAAATAACCCTAATATATTAAATAAATTATAATTTATATATAATACTAGAGGCCCGCTCGCGGTTTCACCCGCGTGAACTATGTTATTATTAACTTCTGTCTCCATGACTACGTCCTAGTGAACTCTATGCAAAATTGAGGTTCCTAGCATTTGTAGTAACAAAGTTTCATACAAACTTTCGACCCCAAAACAACCCCTTAGAAGTCGAATATTGCAAATTACCGTCTTAGCGAGCACCTACGTCCTATAAATAGCTCCTATGCAAAATTTGAGATTTCTAGCACATGTAGTTTCTGAGATTTCGTGATGAGTGAGTGACCTTTTGATTTTATATATATAGATAAAAAAATGAAAGTAATAAGGATATAAAAATTGTATTTAAAAATAATCAGCTTCACGCTGTATCGCGCACACATCAGGATAGGCAGAGGGATACTCTTAAGACACTCTGTTCCCCACGTTCTGCCGAATTCTGAACGCAGAGATCAACGCCGCGCTTTGCTTCGACACCAGAACGAAGAAATGGAAATATAAACGTAAATAAATATTTCACTCCCTCGAGTGGGGATCGAACCCACAACCGTCGCGTTACAGTCACACCTTTGTGCCGCTGCGCTCCGACGGCCTCAATAATAATGATAACCAGGGTTTTAGCACTACCGGCGCCCTGGGCGAAATTTTTTCGGCGCCCCCTAACTACATTTCAATAATATACAAAACAGGGAATGAGTACAACGAAATAACCATGTATTTAAAAAAAAATTACAAAAACTAATAAAATTTCACTTCTTCTAGCCTTTTTATCTGCGAACTCTTTTATTAGGCATTCAAAGTCTATGTTTTCTGCAATTTTTTTTTCAAAGTTGATAAATATTTCAATGACGATGACTTTGTTATTTTTTTTTTTTTTTAGATGTTAAAGACGACGATGACTTTGTTTTTTTTTAAATCTTAGACCATTTTAAGACATCTTTGCGCAAAGCGCCCTTTTTATCCTAACGCCGCTAGTGATGATAACCCATATATCTATACTTCTATACTAATGTATACTAATATAATAAAGCGGAAGAGTTTGTTTGTTTGTTTGTTTGAACGCTAAGATCTCTGGATCTACTGGCCCGATTTACTTTGTTTTTGTTTTGTATGAAAGCTGCATTCTTCAGAAGTGCTATAGGCTATATAACATTACATTATACATATAAACTAATATATTTTAAATTACTTTCTAATATGACATGCAATTTATTCTGCCATGTTCATAACAACCGTCGCGTTGCTACGCAACCGTTACCGCGAAATTTTGATATTCATCCTTATGAAAATGAATATAATAGTCACTTTTAGCATTTTATCTAGATCGAAATTATAGTTTACTGTATAACATTCTAATAAATAATTAAGGAGATGTCACTGATTGCAAATGACCTGGCCTACGGGCGGCACAGAATGATCGACGCGAACGGGACGAGACGTTGATGGTTTTATAAATTTTCATACATATTCGAACTATTGTTAATTTTTATGTAATTATTTGCTGTTTATAATTAATTTAAGCTACACTTTGGTTCTCTTCTTATTTTATTTGATATTGCCCGCTAAAATTA
>DWNA01001991.1:0-12904 GCA_018249835.1 Heliconius besckei
GAATTCTTGAGGCGTTGCTTTTTGAGTAGCGGAACTGAACGCCGCTCTTCGCCTAGTATGAGCGAGGAAAAGAAACCATTAAATATGTCATTTCCGCCAGTGGGATTCTAACCCACACCTTGTCGCGCTTGTACTTCTGGCGCACCACGACAGGACCTCATTCGTGAAATTTATCACTTTCATCGTTTTGCATTTGGAACAAGATATCCAAAATATCTAATTGTGATATATTTTAAAAGTAAAATGTGGTAAATATTAGACTGAGATCTCAGGCCCCCCAGATCTACGTTATTTTAGCAAAGCTGAAATTTTGAGGATTAATAGTCTAATATGTAGTTAAGACAATATACATACTCACTAACCTAAAAGTGGGGCCTTTTCAGAGGCTTAAAATTACGTAAATCTGGGGCCCTGGGATCTTGGGCTATATAGAAAAAAGTAGTAGGTAGCTGTTTAAAAGTTTTCAAATACAAAAAACTGTTAATAGTTAAATTTAATATGTATATAGAATATCGAATGCAAAACGTACGAAAACAAAAAAGCATATTTTCAAGTAATAAACAAATATTTTTACTGAAATCGAATCGAGGGTCAGTGTCACAGGTTCACTAACATATGACACTGACCCTCGATCAGCAATATTTTACCTTTGGGCAATGGAGGTTTTGAATATGCCTACGTCGTTGCCTTAGCCTTTTCACAAAGTATATGGGTTCAATATTAGATAGTATATATTGAAATCCTATATTTTAATATTAAAGGAAGGTTATTGTAGCATAAATATTTACCAAATTTATTAATAGCGGATGAGGCATCCCTATATATTAATATTTTTGTTTGAAACTGATAAAACTCTATAAAATTTCCAATCCATGAAAAGATTCAAATCTTTTTTTTTGTATTTTTTTTTAGTTAGAACATTGTAAAACTTTAAATATTTACCCTGAAAGAAAGGCTAAGTGATACCTAATCTATATTTTCTTACGTATTTTTTTTAAATTGATTACATTTTTTTATGTTATTTATATTAACAGTTACTTTACATCGAAGCTAAAGCACTCCACGTCCTGCCAAGTTTATTTTGGTATTTTTTTTCTAATATTTAGATGATTATTATGAATTAAGTTTATACTATATAAAAGGAAAGTCGGAATCATAACAATGCCTTACGCCCGTCTGGTTAGACAAAGCATGGCTTTATATGTACGCTACCCAACTCACAATGTTTGAAAATGGACGAAAAAGTTAGTTATTACTAAGTTCCCCTTGTCCACGATAGAAATATTACTTGAAAATGACATAATGAAAAATATATATTTTTAACATAATCCATATTTGGTTCTTTGTGCCACTTTCGCGCAAAAAGTACTGAACTTATTTAGATAAAACTTCACAGTAATACAAGTGAATAAGTTAATACATAAGAATAGCCCATAGACTAGAAATTATGTAAACATTTTGTGTAATTTGGCTATAATAATAAAATATAATAAAATCGCCATACTGGGTTTAAAGTATTAAAGTACGTAATTTTAGCTATATTCATTTCGTAATATATTAAATATATAACAAAATTAATTTTCAACCATAAAAGGCAAGTTTATATAAGCCTACGTCGAAAGTTTTCTTAATCTCTCGCGTTCGCCCTGCGTGGGACGCGGCTTTTACCGCAGAATTGCTACGACAATGTCTATGGAAAGGCGCAGGAATCCCTTTGGTTAAAATTTGACGAGCAAATTTTAATTACATTATTAAGGTATCTAAGGAACTTTTTAAAATATTTTGTAATTAGTAAATATTTTACATGTTTTGCAAAGAATATGTTTATACCCAAAGACGAAGAGTGTACCTATAAATCGTACTTTGGAGTTATTTATTTGTTTAAAACCACGTATCTAAGCAAATAGTAAACCGAAAAAACAACAATATTAAATGGCTTGGCGTGGCTTCATATAAGTTATGAAGGACGGAGTGACTGACTTCTATGCTGTCTCAGCCTTCTTCGCAAAAAAAACATATATTGCTTATATTTTAAAGTACACCCATTAATTATTTAACGCATTTTGGTAGTATATCCGTAATAAATCGCTGTATTTACTCATATTCCGTCTCTGAAGTTTTATTCGTGTATCATAGACATGATGCAGACGCGGCAGGCACTCGTACTCTCCCCTCTTACGTGTGCAAGGTAGGAATACAACGCGTATAGGTACATTCTGCACCGTGTCTTTTAATATTTTTATAAATTTCCAAAACTGCTTTACAAAGGTAAAATAAAAATAACATAAAAACCATAAACAAACAGAGAATACAACCAAATTAGGAGCTTATAGTTTATCTAACATAATAAATTAAAAAAATAAAAGTACAATTAAAATATAAAACGTAAACAAAAATATTTAGTACACAAACAGTACAGCGCTAGGTTACCTGCCAACCCTGCAGGAGCAGCGAGCGGTCGACGGTGCGCAGCCACATGACGGCGTCGCCGGCCTGGAAGTCGCGCAGACGGTGGCAGCGCGCGTGCAGGAACAGGCCCAGGCACTTGAGCAGCTCCGAGGTGGACGCCTGGATGACCGTCTTGCGCGGCGCCGGCAACGGCAGCGGCAGCGTCAGCGGCGCCGGCGCGGGGTGCTTCTCGTAGCACACGTTGTTGTTGAGCGCGTTGGCGCGCGCGACCTCCGCGGCCGGCGCCGGCGCGCGCGCGTTTCTGTTGCGGTCGAGCGGCGCGTTGTCCGCCAGCGGCGCGCGGAACGCGGACACGCTCTTGCTCTTGCATTCCAGCTTCTTCTTGTTGTTGTTGGCGGTCGAGAACCTCTTCCAGGAGAGAGCGTTGATGAACAGCGAGTGCTTCTTCAGGTTCTTCTCCAGCGCGGTCTTCTCGGAGATGATCTTGGCGGCGTCATCGAGTGTGGCGCGGCGCTCGTCGCGGTTCTTGGCGTTGTTCAGGCGCTCGTAGGAGTAGGCCAGCGCGGCGCGGTCGGGCGGCGGCGCGGCGGCGGGCGGGCGCCGCTCGCGCGGGCTGAAGCTCAGCACGGTGCCCATGAGGCCCGCGCGCGTGGCTGCGCTAGGTGCCCGCATGCATCGCGGCGCGTGTGCGGCGGGCGGCGGCGGCGGCCCGTGTGCGCGCCCCGCCCTCCGCCGCGCCCTCCGCGCCTGCGCGTCCCTATCGACCGGCGCGCGCCCAGCTGACCGCGGCCGCCGCCCGCCGCACTCGGCGCCCCCGCCCGCCCCCCGGCTCAGTAAATCACGGAATTACCGATCGAGAATCCACTCGATACCAATTAAGCGCGTCCTATCGCCGGCCGAGCTGACGTCCAGAGCGACGACACCTCGAGCAGGTGTAGTTTGATACGATGGACCAGCATTAGTTACATAACAATGCGGCAACCCCTCTCAGCCCACTTCCTATAATCGAATCTTTTCAATAGTTCTCCCGTAGTATTTTCGTCGTCAAAATTCAGCTGACATCCGCAACGCCTGACCTGAATACAATTTTCATTACAAAAAAGTATCGTTATTCCACGAACCCTAGAACCGTTCGACTGCCGCAGCGCTTGTTGTTTATTTTAATTATTACCGTACCAATTTGGGGTTCAATAAGTTTAGTATGTAAATTCAGATTTGTAACCATTATGGAATATGAGCGTCCATTTTAACATATAATATTGTAACACTAACTGGAATTTTCTCTCCTCTTCTTTCTTCTTTAGAGTCTTTGTAAAAAAATCGACTTATACTGAAAAACATGCGTACCGACACATACACCTACTATTAATATTTATAAGAAACATGTCAATGAACAGTTCGTCGTTCGCTATATTCCGCAGTCCGCACGCACCGTCGCCGTCGCTTCCATCACGTCATATTATATTACCCCTACACAATTTCCATACACCTCGGTATTGGGACGGAACCAGACCCCTTCTGTAGGGGCCTCCGAGGGGACGCTAACTTGGTTTGCTAAATCAATATGACGACTAATGAGTTGATTAAAATGTTCGCGTAAAATACTATTGTGTAACCTACTATTGATGAGGCCGCCATGGTGGAGAGGCAAAAGGATGTGAGTATAAAGCGACGGTTGTGGGTTCGATCCCCACTCGAGGGAATTAATTATTATTTATTATTTTTTTCATTTCTTCGCTCTGGCATCAATGCAAAAAGCCGGGCGTTGGATAGAACGTAAAAGTGATATAACAAGACAATTACTTATTAAAAATGAAAATTCATAGACTTTACACAATTTGAATAACAAAAATGTTACAAGACAAACATATTGCTTAAAAAATACAATTTAGTTATTATTAGAAATTAATTACAACAGTACTACAAAAAAATTATGTAATTTTCCGTAAACCAGAGGGGTGAATCGAAAAGCCGGACGTGTCTATTGGTTGATTGCGGTCGCGTGATATTTGCCTGCCAATAACTTCAACAATAGCGTTTGAACATTCCATACAACTGGTTAATTGTACTTAAAGTTGTACTACAGGTAAATGTCATGTCTAAATGGATGATGGAAAAAATGGAGACATTTCTCCATAAAACGACCATACGATGTAAGTAATTGACATTTCTGAAAATATTAATATTTTGTTTATATTTATATTTTCAGAAACTAGTTTAGTACACTTTAGTATCCTTTAGTTATTATAATGAAGAAAATATATTTTTAGAGGCCAGTCGAAGCGCAGACGGCTTTTTATGAGTCTATGTATATATATATATATGTGTGTTCCTATGTGGTGTTGTAGAGCCCAAACCCCTTGGCCAATTTGATGTTTTTTACTGCAATTAGTTGGTTTTCACCTTGCAAGTGTCACTTAACACAACAGTAGTCAAAATTCACCGTATCTATTGTTTATCCTGATGAAATATTAGCCTTATTTTTTTTTATTTTATGTCAATTTGTTTTATTTTTATAATATATTTTGTATTAAAGTTTATCTATTTATATTTAAATCGATAGTCAAATATCAATAATTTTAATCTATTTTTCGTAAAACGATAAGACAAACTTTGTTAACAACAATTATCAATGAAGCTTTACTTAAAATAAAACACCGGGACTCAACTTAGTCAAATATTTATTTATCTATAAAATTTCGCCATTGTTTAAAGAAGTGATCTAAAAAAATAGCAGAAATATTTATTCTTATTTTCAAGTGAAAGAATAATACTTTTAGCGCGTCGCACTTAAAGCTCGTCACGAGATGAAAGGAGCTTCCATCGGCTTCAAGAGTTTAATATTACCTTCTTTAAAACTTTACAATTGACATTTTGCAGTATAGACTCGTACTGCGTGTGACAAAGCTGTTCTGTTTTCTTTTTTTTATAAAATAACAAGTTGTATATATTTTTTCAGGAAATTTTTTTTTAGCGTGACGCTGTTATTTGCACATACCAGGGTAGGCAGGGGGAACCTGGGAACCTGGGATAGTTGAGGTACTCTATGCTTCTATTCCCCTGCATTAAATGAAGCATAATACTCGTTACGTCAGAGAATTCTGAAATATCGCTAGTTTTCCACCCGCGGTGGGTGAAAAGTCAGATTGAACAATTTATTCGGGCAATTTATTGCGTACCTATAGAATTTAGATTTTTTAAAAATAAATATCAAATAAATTAGCTTCACGCTGTATCCCGCACACAGCAGGATAGGCAGACGGAACCAAGTGTAAACCCCGTTTCCCACTTTCTGTCGAATGCTGGAGGCATTGCGTGTTAAGTGGCAGTACTCAACGCCGCGTTTTACCTCGACACCAGAGCGATGAAATGTAAATAAATATTTCACTTCCTCGATTGCGGATCGAACCTACAACCGTCGCGTTACAGTCACACCCTTGTGCCTACGCCACGACGGCCTCAATTTGATTTTTTAAATGGCCAATATCAGAAACGGTAAAATTTCAATTTATATTTGATAAAAATAGTTGCAAATTATAACCTATATCAATCACGTGTATCAGTTTATTTATCCATTTACCAAACACCATGTATATTTATTTATTCTTCACACATTTGAAATTGATACCCGCCTGACATATTACATACGTAGCTCTCTAATGGATTTCTATGACACAATACTACCTTATTAATTAGAACAAACAAAACCACTCCGGCTTTTGTTTTAAGTGTCCTTATCAACATACAAAGTTTATTAGTTGATAGTAATTTCATACGTTATTAATATGAATACTAAGCCTTACATTGAAAATTGGTAATTTTTATTTTTAGGGTTCCGTAAATGAAACGGAAAAAAATTAACTATTTATAAGGTCACTTAGTTGTCTGTCTGTCAAAAGCATTTATTCCAAGATCGCGTGGAGATATTATGCTAAAATTTATATCTAGATGTAAGTTCCTTATTTAATATTAAGGGAAATTTGTCAAAATACAATAGTGAAAACTGCAATTAAATCGTTTAAGCTGTTTCTTAGATTAGCGTGAACAATCGCACAGACACACAGACGAATTTTTAAAAGTCATTGTTGTAGTTCACATTTCACATATTGGGAACGTTAACATCGGCTTTTTTCTTTTTTCTCATTAACTGAAATATACATTATTATTCGTATATTCATAAAACTAGAACAACAAGAACTTTTAACCTACAAAGACAAAAAACAAATGGTTGCCAAGTTTGTTAAAGTCGTGTTATAGGTACATTTTTTTACTATATTGTAAATAGGTAATTAAAATTACCAAAACTTTCAAAATTAAACCAAGCCTAAATAAATATCAATAGTTTTAATATTAAGACTAGAATGGAAGTAACACGGGGGAGATATTGTAGATAACTCTCTTTCAACCAATACAAAGTGACCAGACACTGATACAATAACCCTATATAATAAGTCTAACATCTCATCTCAGTTCATGATAATGCAATAATAATTACTCACAGTGCGTTCACCGTCCTCCAACGACTTTGAACGTTGAACTTCGAAAAATCGATTATATTGTTTACATTTCATATTGAAACATTCAATAAGGTGTGTATTTGGAGTAAATGTGAAATTCTGATGAAAATTACTGCTTCTTCCGGCAAGATATTTCCATTGTCTTTGTGTTGTATTACAATCGTCAGCTTTAATTTTACCGAATATCTTGAACTCCGTTTGCTTAACAGTTTAAGATTAATTTTATATGTTTTCTTATGAGTAATTATTTCAGTCATAATATAATTAATATTTAAGCATGCTGCACGCCACCCGAGGCAATATTATCCGAAGCTGTACCACCTGGGTGCCTGGTTCAGTTTCACAACCTGGTATACCATCAGACGAATTCTCACGTAATTATGATATAGGACTTTTCAAGGTGCGGATAAACAAATCTGTTTTAGCTGATAACGCATTGATAGCTTCTCCTGAGTCGATCTGAGTTCCGCCACTCTGCACGTAATGCTTGCAGAATTCGATGAAAAGTGGAAAGCGGAGTGACTTAACACTAGGGTCCCTCTGTCTATACTGTTCCGCAAACAGAATAAATACGGGAAGTTAAAAAAAACAAATTCAATTAACTTTCAGTAAATAATAATAACCTACGAAATAACTACGTCGTAGCACATATTCAAAATGTTTTTTTTTATCTAAAACTAAACTAAATAGGTTAGAACGTCAATTATTTTCATTAAAATATAAAAGAAAAGACACTAAAATAACAATGGTAGACCCATGTCTCATATCAAATTATAATATTCCATAAAAAAGTAACTATATAAGTCAACTTGGACAATGTTATCATAAAAGTTTTTATAGCAATATGCAGTTGGCACCACTGTCGCCCATTCGGAATAAATCTAATTCAGCACGGTGGTATTTCCCCTGTCTGATCAAACAAAGCGTGCCGTCGAGTTCCGCCACCCATCACGCTGTATCCTTTCAAAGGTTCCCTCTCCCTACCCTGTCACATGCAAAACTAAAAATATATGCAGTAAAGCAATTTTTTTTAATCTCACCCCTGTCCCTGACCGAAATACTATTTTAATTTTTTATTTCAACCCTTAAACTTTGGTACCTGTGGTAGTATGAGGTCAAGCGCTAGTTGTATGTAAATATGGCTTAAAATAGGTCTATACAAGTCTTGGAACTTTCACTATTGTGTACGATACACCCAATTATACCCTCGTTCTTTGTTTCTGTAAGGACTTAACGATAGTATTTAAATTTCTATGACGTAATGTTTGTTATACGAACGAAAAAGTGTAATTTGTCAGTGGAAAAATATCTATTATATTATTAAATTTGTATAATTGTATGTGTGTATTTTTTTAGAGGACCTGGAAACACAGTGTTAACATACTTTGTTCTCATCAGGACACTTCCAGTCTCCAATGCATTGAGTGGTGAGACTCAACGCCATGCCACTTTGCTTCGTTTCAAAAAAAAATTAAAATATTTAATGTTTCATATCCTCAAATGGAAATCGAACCCACAGCCTGTCGCGATTACAGTCACATAGCAAACCTGTGCCTCTGTGCTACGACTGACTTTAAGTTTCGTAGCAAAGCTAAATGAAAGCTATTTTTAACACAGTCATTAGTTCAATCCTACAAACAATAAAGCCAAATTTAGGTGCGGTGGTTTCCGTTCATAAAAATCTAATTTCATTAATGGCAATAATTTGATACCTTCTTATTAGATTACAATTATAAAAATACGTCTCTACGTATTTTCTCTAAAACAAATTATTGCAATAAAATTAATAGATTAATTCATTGTATATTCTATAAACACAACCTCGGATTTTAAAAGAGACGAGAAATAAATTAACCTAAAAAATGTTAATTCCCCGTGAGTTCGAACCTAGTACCATCAAAATTAAAATCAAAAACTTCCCTTTCCCATTTACCACCGTATTTCCAAGACATCACCTCGACACCAGAGCGAAGAAAAGAAAATATTAAGTATTATATTTTCTACTGATGTTAGTACAAAATACGAGTAAAGCAAGCATTTTGTAACATAATATTTTCTATTTTCCTTAATCACGTGTATTTATATACCAACATGTTGTATAATATGGAAAAATATAAATAGTCTGTGAGAGCCCCCACATGTTCTAACTTCTCATAGCAGGTCAGCTCACGAAGGTTTTTATATCAATGAAAACTGACACGACCTATTTCTCTCATACAATTTCTTTCTATATATACGTAGTCATTATTGTGGGTGAAATAGTAATAGTGGGTAGGTGTTTTTGTATGTGTATATATTATTTATTATCAAAACTAAAATAAGTAACGTAATATAAAATAACATTTTTTTTTCATTGTTATTTTCAGCTATAGAAAAATTCATATGTTGTACTTTTTTTTGATTAAAGCTTACTATAGTGCAATATGAAATATATTATAATGAAGCATATAGTCAATTTTAGTCGTAAATGTGTATCCTGCACATAGCAGGGTAGGCAGAGAGGATCTGGGAATCGTATGTTAAGTCACTTCGTTCTCCATTACCACTCCCCGCTCCCCGCTTCCGTTGCCCGCTTTCCGTAGAATGCCTGAGGCATTACGTATTGAGTGGTGAAACTCGCTAACCGAACTCGAAAACCGCGCTTTATTTTGTTACTAGAGAGTCAAAATAAGAATATCAAATTTCATCCTATATTTCATCCCCCCGAGTGGGAATAGAACCCATCCATATCCCAAGAAGGCCTCAGTTTTCTCTATCTATTCTAATATAACAATTACAATATCAAATACAATAATCCAACAATAGAATAAACATTTGCAATAGTACTTTGACAGCATTAGTTCAGTAGTATCGACTGGCGTGCGGTGCCTTGTAATTGAGAGGCTTCAACTAAACTCATTAGGGGTGACCTCGTCTTGGTCACGTGATGGCGATTCTTTCACATCAATCAACCCTTTTATGTATATAAGGAATTTTAGGAAAAAAATTACAATTATCTATTAATATTCCCTTTGAAATTTGGAATGTTTGAATCAATAATTTTGACATTATTGTTTTGTTTTATATATCACCTAAAATCTTCATATTCAAGCCATTAGAGCCATAGAGATGTTGAAAAATATCGACATTTCATAATAGAATTACAATTTTAATCTGTTAAGAGAAAATTGAGTACATACAAGTAAAATTGCGTAATACATGTATTTACTACATTTTACAATTGTTGTATCGTTGAACGAAATACTTATAGTTTTTTGGTGTTTTCTTTACAAGATTCTTTCTATGAATATTTTTATTTCTTCATATGAATGTGAATCTTCTTAATTTTTAAAACTATGATTTACGTAATCAGAACCAAATATTAGTAATTATATTTGTGATTCGAATTTCAATATCTTGCATATTGGAATTTGAATCTGCGCTTAGGTACATATGCAAATGCGTCTGCGCACTTTTTTATAAATTAGGATAATAAAGTAAACAAACTATCAAAATAAATAAATTCAAAAATATATATAGCTTTGAGTATATTTCAATAAAATCTATTCCTCTCACCTTTTTTGCTATACAAAAATAAATAAAAAAAATTGAATCAATGCACTAACCACTTAAGTCCATTGAAGAGTCCTTTCCCGCAAACCCCATGTCATTTTTAATCCCAATACTTGAACATTCGCACAAAGCGTGATGACTCCGCGATCCTATCTTTATAGCGTCTGGGATTCCCCTTTTATAGGGCGGTCTTTTATGTTATAGTATAGGTTGTTCATTCTTCTCGCCGTAGGGTGACTGAGTGAACTATACTACTATACTATTACCTAATCTAAATGTCTGGATACATAGCTTATTTTTAATTAGAAAAAAATATGTTTAATAATTTTCAAATAATCATATTTTTTAACTTTTATTTGTTTGATATAACTTTTTTTTGGTTTACAGCAGGGTAGTCAGAGGGAACCTGGGAGCCTTGTCTTACGACACGTGTGATCTGCGTGTTGAGTGATGAAACTCAACGCTACGCTTTGCAACCTTACCAAAGCGACCAAAATTCTTAATTTTCTTTTCCCCAAGTAGGAATCGAACCCACGACCGCCACGCTTACAGTCGCACGCGCCACGATGGCTTTGACGGCTTAATGTAACATTCCTATAAAATTATAATTTAATACTTACAGATAGTTTAGCTTCTTTAGATAAAAGTTTCTAAATGTCAAGTGCATATCGACACGACTACGGCGTAGAGTTTTCCACTCAACATGCAATGTCCCCAGAATTCGCCAGAAAGTGGGGAAAAGAAGTATCTTAACGAAAACGGAGTGTAAACACTAGGTTCCCAGGTGCCAGAAGCAAAAAATATATCCAACACACTTTTGACTAATCAAGGAAAAACGTTATCTACCGTTAGCTATTGAAAAAAAGGGGGATATTTATGAAGAAAACAATATTATATTCCATTAGAAATTAATGGAAGAACTTCATTTCGAGTGTAATTTTCTATACTCCTGGTATGAAATGTCAGAGACGTACACCCATCACACTTCATCCCTTTTAAAATGTAACATTAACATGACATTTCAATTGTACTCGTAATCTTATAATGTAAACCAAACAGTAGTAAATATCAAGCGATTAGACCCAGACAGATTACTGTGAAAGGGCGAGGGTGCACTGAGGGGTGCAAGGCGGTCATGGTCAATCTAATTTCATCCTTTTGCACTGGGCTTTAAGGTATGTAATGCACAGTACGAAAATTGTCGTAGCTAAGGGTATATACCACCACGCATAAGGCCAATGAACTTCTCTAAATCATAGATTTGATTATAAATCGCACTGAATAGGAAAGATAAAGTTAAAACTAAACTGAGAAATTATTGGTTTTATCATCAAAATCCTGTGGAAGTAAACTCTGGACAAGTTTCGATCATTTGACGTACAATGTTCGTACACTACCTACAATTTATAATAAGAAATCGGCCAAGTGCGAGTTGGACTTCTCACAGAGTTCCGTATTATTTTCAAGTTAGCTAAAAAAACAAAAAATCCATAAAAATAAAACTTTTCAAATAATACAATATACAAAATAAAAGCAAAAAGTAAAGTGCTGTCCATATAAAAGGTGTATAATATGTAGCTATATTGTAGGTCCAATTGACGAGGTGTGGTGTGGAGGACCCTCACTCCCTCGGGACGAGAATTCATATGCATTTCAAATAAGTTCTCTAGTTCTAGTTTTAGATAGAGTAACGTGTTGTTTTTGCTATCGTCATCGTGTGTTTCAATGAGTTATTTTAATTTTTTGATTAAATTTATCTTTTTTTTATTTAGTTTTTATATTTTAAGTTATTTAATTTAATTGTAGAGCAGCACATCGACTAATTGTAGCATCGACGGTTCTGGATTCGATTGCCACTCGGTGAATGTTTAATATCATTCCCTAGGTAACAAGTTATAGTGCGATATATCTAATATAACCACATTTAAATTTAAATAAATTTGAATGTGGTTGACATAATTGTAAAAAAATCTTCTCATTTCTGTATAAACTGTGTATGTAGAAGGAGAAAATAAATAAAAGAAAAGTTATAATATAACATTTATTTCATTTCGGCGTTTTATAAACATATCTGAAAATATATTTATTTTACCAAAGCAAGTTTAATTAAGCTTAAACTACTAACAACAGCCGCTCTATAATTAAAAGAGAGCCATATTGATACGAAAAGAGATAAATGCTTTGGAACAACGTTTGGACTTAGTTAACCCTTACCAATATGTCAACAATATTATAAACTAAAAGAATACACGAGACAGTCTGTCTATCACTAAAATATAATTTTTTACACATTTATCTTTAAGTGGCAGCATGATTCAAATATATTTAGTATAATGTATTTTGAACTTATTTTTATCTATTTTCTGCCCTTTGTTTATTTTTGGTATATACCTATAAAATTGTCATTGTCTTCTCATACATTATTA
>DWNA01001992.1:0-12903 GCA_018249835.1 Heliconius besckei
GAATCTACATACTCTATCTACTAGAAACTCTATCTAATAGCCCACAACGATTTAAAGTATGAATTCTACATGCAATAATGAGGTACGTCTTCGCAAGTGATATACGAGCGACAGTCGCTGGCTCCTGCACTACCTGGCGCCGTATATACTGAGCTAATATATGCATAATGCTTATATTGAATTTCTATATTTCAACACTTAGTTATTTATTGTGAATATTTGAGGGTTTTATTATGTGAGAAATTGATTTTGTAAGTATTTTTTAACGAAATTGCTCTATATTCCTTAACTGATCAAATGTTTCGAATATTTTGTTAGGAGGCTGTGGTTGAGGGTACACTGAAATGGCATTCGATTTTCAGTGACACAATTAAATATCTAACCCACTATTCTCTGGTGTAGTGGTATTTCAGACGTCTAGTTTTAGGAATGAATCCCAGGTGGCACAAATTTCCAAGAAGATGATATAGATATTACTTCTTAATTGAAATTAGGATATTTTGGTTTTCAATAGCCTCGTGGAGTGTTCTACAAGTATACCGATTTTTTTCTCAAGTTAGGATATGAGGTTTATCTAAACAAATGTAATGGTTGGTTTTTTTTTAAACAAATGTGGTTAGGTTCGTTGTCTGAATATAGCTTACTAGTGATACGCCTATTCTTAAGAGCGGCTATACGTTCCTTCACCCTACATCGATACTACTCTTTGTTTGACCGATGTAAGATAAACACAAAGACAGTCACAATCGAAGCTGTAAGCTCCTGACTCCTTCACAAAGGCAAAGAATCCGGTTAAAGAAAATAAAATATTATGTGCCAGTATGTTCTCCTAGTCTAGGCTAAGCAAAGGAAATAATAGTAACTAACCATATTAATTAAGTTAAATTTAAAAAAAATAGTTGGAGCACGATAAATTACGATTTACATAATTTTCTCATATTGAAATTTGATTAATTTCCCCTTTATGGCATTTGAACCCACAACTATAACCGATAACTAAAGTTATATTATATCTTGACAGCTACGCCAGAACGACTAACATAATATCTTATATTGTATTCTTAATCAAAATTCTTCTTCTACCAAAAGTCAACTGAAAAACGTCTAATATCTTTACAGCCTACTCTAAGCAAAGATTAAATTACTTCGAGGTTGTTCTGTTTTTTATTAAAATCCGTAAAGTTGTTTTAAATTAGCTGCCAAAAGTATTTTTTGCCCGACAAAATATATTTTTCTTTGTACTTTTTACAAAAGTTTTAAAATATAAGTAGACTATTTGGAACATTTTTAATAAGGCAATCAGAATAACTAAACTAAATATATTCTGAACTTTATTTAAACTTAAAGTTAGCAATTGATGGATTAATGAGAATTCGTGTATAAATTATATTTTTCGTACATTAATGTAATTTAATTATAATATTTTTTTTATTTTGTATCCATATGCCGTAGATTATATAAAACCAGCTTCACGATGTATCCCGCACACAGCAGGGTCGGCAGAGGGAATCTAATGTTAAGACACTCCGTTCACCTCCCTCCGCCAAATTCTGGAGACGTTACGTGTTGAGTATCGGAATTCAACACCGTGCTTTGCTAATAAAACTTTGTGCCCCTTTGCCACTACTGACCTCATATTATATAGGCACTGTTGTATTGGATGTTTATAAAACTTTAAAACCGAAATGCCATCGCAGGACGGTGGTTGGAAGTTAAATATCCGTATGGAGGTGTAAATAATTTTCATTTACAAGGGTAAGGGTAAGGGTCTGGTAGATAAAAGTTCATTGAGTTCTGTCTCTCAACAAGCAATATCTCGAAAGTTGGACGGAGTGTTTTAACACTAGATCCCCTCTGCCTACCTTGATATGCGGGAAACATTGTGAAGTTGCTTTTGTCTAGAAAAACCTAAATATGTAAAATCTCGTAAGTTTGTATTTTTACCATTTAAAGATATCCGTTAGACTGACCTCTGAGCAGACAAGCCAGCATCATATTATGTGAGATGGTAGCGGACGCGATTTATTCTATTTCTCGAGACCCTTTAGTCATGTGAAGGATGTTCCGTTTTGCCGTTTTAGTAGATACATTCTCATCTATCATAGTTTCTGAAGCTTTCTTTCTTATATAAAACTACGGTGCTGGTTTTCCCAATCTACTATTTAATGTCCATAGATGGTCAGTACGAAACGACGAGAGAATAGAGAAGAGTGTATTAACAGACTTTTTTGCTTGAACTTGAAATTTAATAAATACAGTAAGGCAAGTAAATTATTTCAAATATAGGTTATAATTTTTTTAGAAGTAAATAAAATAAAAATTATTATAAGTTGAGTTGAGTTTTTATATCCCTACCCTGCTAAATGCAGGATACAGCGTTAAGCTAAAAAATGTATAATAACATGACTTTTTCTTTAAAAATAAAGGCCTATGGTGTCCAATTCTATCCTATTATAATTGCAAAAGGCCAACACTCACTCAATCAGCAAAAAAAGAATGTGACCCACTTATAGTATATATCCTACTACAGGGTTCCCTCGGGGTTGTCAATGAAACTTAACTACTGGATGAACTTTTGCCAAAATAAAAAATATTACAATAAAATATAATTATAATCTACGTTTACGGATGATTTATTGTTGTTTGATTTTTAATTTCAATAAGAAAATATTGTTAATATTTATTATTAAAATATTTTCGTTTCCGGACTCTGTGAAAGTGAGAGACGTTTTATATTTCATCGTTGGATTGCATATTTTTGAAATAGACAGAAACTTAAGAACTTTTATAAAAAACTCTGCTAACACTCTCTCTCTCTCTCTCAATGTCTGTTAAGTATAAACGAATATAGTTATACATTTTATCTTGCATATAGCAGCAGATACTCATTGTTAGGACTCTAATATATGAGACATTCCGTGTTGAGGGGCGTATCTCAACGCCGCGCTTCATCTTAAAAATGGTTCATTCCCACGAGTATAAAACCTACAACCGTCACGTTTGCAGTCAGATACTGTTTCGCTACGACACAACGACCTTTCAATAAATAAATATGACGACGATAAATTAAAATCTATATAATAAAAAAAACCTATAACTATAAAAAAAGTTTATATTAAATTTGAATGAACAAAAATAAATGACTCTCACAAAGAAAAATCTTCAAAAATAAATATTTATTTTGCATTACTTACATATTTTAGCAATCATATCCAGTGGAGCGTATCTTGCTCTAAGTGGGTACAACAAGGCAGCAGTGGCGCGGACAGGTGTAATAGTGCGAAAAATTGCTTCGAGGTCAAACGGACAGCCATTATATTATTTAACGACATTGCGTATATAGGTAGACTGTTTGGGGTTCGAATTTGAGTTAGGTATTTGATTTTTTTTTATTATTTTGTAAATGTTTGTATCGTTTTAAATTGCAATTTACTTTGCTTTGAGCGTATAAAACTATATTGGTATTATAATAAAAATATGCTGTGGGTTCGATTCTTACTCGCAAGAATGAAATAATAAAAATTTTCATTTCCTTGCTTTAGTAACAAGGTTCATCTTAATGAGAGATATACACCGAAAATAGTATAGGAACTCCTAAATCTTATTCGTATCAGATAAATTGCTCTCATAGGATAGATTTAAATTGCTAAACATGTTACCGATGTAGATAAACACCGGCCTAGCCTTAATTAAGGCAATCTATTAATTATTATGCTTTTCATGCTTCTCAAATTGCGAAATCATTATACTCCAGAATCCAAATGTATCAGATTTTTATAATGTGTGTTTAAATTAATAAATTATTGTTATAATTATTTTAATAAATGAAATTTTCTGTAAATAATGTATTTTCAGTAACCAATATAGTTAATCTGATATAGAAGTGAAAAACATTAAGCTCTCAGGTTCTCTCTATCTATCCTGCTCTATGCGGGATAGAGCGTGAAGCTAAATAGAAATGTTACATTTTCTTTTATTCGTTGTTTTATATTTACCATGAAGAAAATAATATCAGCTACATATAAATAAACGGTGACGATCATACTTACTTCCTTCTCACAAGATGATAGGATTTCTGAAATCCCTTTTTTATCGTAAAAGAGTCTTTTGATTAAGAAACCGTCAGTTCAAACCACTTCTGTTCCTCCATGGCAGGTATTCCCAAATCAATCTAAATGAAAATGGACATGTATAGTGAAGTTAGAAAAAACGTTATAAAATATTAATATTTTAGAAATATTTTGCACTATTATAGGAAAATTAAAATTAAATTTTTAGTGTTCTTCGCAAAAAACATTACTTTAAAGTAATAAAATGGACTAATACACAAACAGTACAATATTCGTAATTTTATATACTAAAAATAGTTAAATTTTAATGTAGTTTCTTATCATTTATTTGTACGATAGTAAAAATAGAAATAAAAATGCATCTCTTTCCTGTAAGTATGATTGGTACTATACGCATAAAACGTTTGTCCGTTAACGGGACACGTATAGCCCAGAATAAATTATCCCTTATTTTTATCCCGATTGCTATAAAATGGGTTTTCCGTCCCAATTCAAAGAGCTTTCCCTTCTAACATCTTGAATGTAAATTTAAGGGTTGACCAGAGCGGCGGTGACTTGGAAATTGTTTAAATATAATCTATTGCGATGTTAGATTGTTTATGTTGTTAGCTTTGCTGTGATATGTAGAGACTAATAGCGTAGTTTATAAGGAGATAATTAAATCCAGTTGTGGCCCAGGAACACAAGACCGCGACAGGGGATGGGTTCGATTCCCACTCGAGGAAATTAAATATTTAATATTCTTATTTCTTACAAAACTCGTTCTAGTGACAAGACAAATATAATAATGTGTAAAGGAGACAGAGATGAATAATTGAGTCGTAGATTAAGTCAAGTTTAGACAGACTACTGTTTCCAAAAATCAAAGACTAATAGTCTTATAAATAGTCTTAGATAGGTCTTAGTTTCAGGTCGCATTAGTATTTTCTTTTCAAATTTAATTAAAATAAGTTCATAGGTAGTATCGTACTTTCTTTCAACTGCACCCTTCGTCCAGTAAAAGTAGTAAAAATACAGTAATATAACAAAAAATCCTTAGAATAAAATAACAATGCAGAAAGAAAAAAACGTCGTATATAAAAATATAGACACTATTTTGCACCAAAATTCCCTCATTTGTACACTAAGGCGCGTTTCTTGGGAAATACAGGATTTTTTCCACTGAAAGATGAGAAAAAATATATAGTCGTATTTTTTTTTGTATTTATTAATTTAATTTACTTTAAACCTAATAAGACGATATTCCTATAATTATTTTGTTTGGTAGAAAAAAAAAATTGTAATAATAGAAAAAATTATGTGATTTTTATAATATAGCTATGTAATATTCTTGATATGATGCATGAGAAAAACTGTCATAAAAAACATTGTAATAGGTGTAATGGGTGGTAAGTGGAGCGCAAAGTGGCTTAACACTGTGTACAGTCTGCCTACTCTGCTAATTACAAAAGATATAAATAAAACCAGTAAATCGCCCACCGAAGGTTCTGTACCATATTCATTTTGTATGAAATGAACCACAAATATAAGTTGGTACTGTTTTTTTTCTATGAAATACCAATAAACTTTCACTTTTAGGATTTTTTTCTTTTATTTGTCTTATAAGTTCTCGCTACGTGCCAATTTCATAACTGTAGATTTACGAGAAGTACCCTCTTTATAGGTATTGACTACGCGGCGAATTTAATTCAAAATGCAGTAAAAACAATTCATAAATGCTCGTATCTTTGGATTACATTGACTAAAAAGCTTGATTGATTGATTTTTCATATTTTTAGGAACAGTATACCTGTATATTTAATTTTATTTTCAGCCGGATACCTTCACGCTATCGCGAGATAAATGGTCTTGACAGACGGATAGACGAACAGCAAAGGGATCCTATAAGGGTTTCATTTTTACCTTTTGATGTACCGAACTCTAAAATATAAAGATATAAAAAATATATCCACTTTATTTCAGTACACCACAAGTTAGTAGACCACAAACCTTAGCCAAGGTGTTAGCATAAGTTTTATTTCGCTCGGGAAGAGTGGGAAGTATGGAAATAGCCACTTGCACTCAATCTACATAATAAGGCGGTAACGCGTTCCCGGAATGATAAATTGAAACTGTTTTATTCATGGATGTCTCACCAGGAACCTCTTTTCATCATTAAATTTAAAGATATTTTAAATATTATGTATATTCTTAGTTTTTATGTATATATTTGGTAGTATTAATTGTACTTATGCCATTCATATTATGTTATAAATGTATATTTGGTTATACCGGTTGGGTATATCTATGGTTGATTGGTGGCGGCTAGAAAATAAAAAAAAACATAGAAAAAAGAATAAAATCACAGCAACGAAATGAATATAATTTATATAACTTCAAATGGAAATCGAACCTACAATTATCGCATTTATACCAGCCAGAGGCTCTTATTTACATTTCCATAAAAACTCTTATACAACATTGTCTTGCCAGAAATGAAACAACAAATATCGAAATGTTATTGCCATACAACTATAAAACGTATTTGAAAAATTGTTACTTGAAAATACACAACACTTTTGTTGTGTTAACATCATGAGGTGAGGTGAGAAAACCTCAAGAAAATATAAGAAAATCTTTAGAATTAACATCACGTATAGACAAGTTGATTCACGTTCGAAAAATATTTACGAGTTTAGTAGATCTACAAAATGTATATTGGTGTTCATAAAAAGTAAGAAATGTGGTTTGTGTATGTGTATTTTTATATGTTTTTAAGGTATACAAAGAAAACTATGTGCATTTTTTAGAGTCCGAACACTAAATAAAAAATTTAAGATTAGTTGATTGTACATCTGCCCGTCTATATGTAAGCACAACTTTTCTAAAGATCGCGTGTCAGTGTCTTAACACGAGGTTCTCTCTGTCCACCCTGCTGTGATATCGAAGTAGAGTATAAGCCAAAAGTTTATATAATATACATATATACACGACCTCGCAGTTCATAAAGCCACATGACGGCTTTAATTTTATTTAACACCTGATGTATTTAAATTAATGTTTATGTCCATACAAAATTTTCATTTATTAGTCATTACCGACGAAGAGTCATTACGAAATGTGGCTTTATAGGTGTTGTCTATATGATATGGGATGAATTTATATTTAAATAATATCCAAGTTGAAGCCAGTCGTGGCGCAGTGGTCCAGGTCCATGTTAGGCTGTAAAAGCGACTGGTTGTGGGTTCGATCGCCTTTCCAGGAACTTAATGAATGAAATTAATTTATATTTTCATTTCTTGTTTGCGTTTTTAAACTTGAAAAATCAAACTTTTATATAAAAATATTGTAAATAAATTAATTAAAAAAAATATATTATTACTCACATCAATTTGAAGTGTTAAAATGCGAAAATGAAGTGTAACAGGATGAATTTGAAATTCAAAGCGTATATAATTGTGGCTCTTTGAATCTTCAAATACTTATTATCTTTATGCGTCCCCACGTAGCGGTAAAGGCAAAGTAGACTTTTAGTGTCGAATGGCGGAATCTTCATATATTTTTTTGGCATTATTTACTATTTTATATTACAATATTAATTGTGAATTGAAACTATATTTTTTACGTATTTATGCATTTTTAATAGGCAAGCTACATTTTAACTACCTGCACACAATTCTTAAAGGCACACAATTCTGCCCAAGCTTTAATAAAACAAACGATTGTGCTCCCAGCCTAATGTCCCAGGCCGCCTGGGCACTGATCTATAAAATTGTTAGTTATTCACATTCATTTATCATGACAATCCAGACCGGAGCTACATCCATTAGCGTTCGGTTAACCATCTCATTAGCGACGTTAGATTTTGAGCTGTGGACTGAAAGTGATATGTTAATACTGTATGAATTGATTTTTAATACTTATTTAATACTTATCTCCTCAAAAATATGTATAAATATATAAAAAAAATGAAATTGAAAAGTTGTGAGTTTGATTCCCATTCTGGGGAACTTATTTATTTAGTAAAACGATATGCCTTAACACTAGGTTCGCTGCGTCTCCGCTGCTATATAATGCATTTAGCCTGAAACTAAAAAAATCGGAAAAGTTTTTTTTTTTATAAGCTTCACGCTGTATCCCGTAATATAAAATTAAATAAATATTTCACTTCCTCGAGTGGGGATCGAACTCACAACCGTCATCATACAGCCACACCCTTGTGCCGCTGCGCCACGATGGCCTCGTATTCGGTATTTTTGATTTAGTATTAAAAAAAATCCCACCATTTCCTTTCTATATACAATGAACAAACCATAGCATCTAGAACACCTACGTCACACATTCAATACTGAAAGCATATTGCTGACAATATTAAGAGATTATAACCTATTTGTACGATGATTAATGACGTCATCGGACACCTGTCTCAAAGGCGGTGATTGTGGCTTGATGACGTAATTAACTTAGTCGTTACAAGTAAATCATGTTAATGTATAGGAAATGTAGTCAGTCAGTTATATGAAAGTAGATATAATTTACTTATAAGTGAAAATAAACACTTTTAGTGCTTAATTTTTTTTACTGTCGCTATAATTTTTATATTATATGGTATATATATAATTATATAAATTATATGATAAAATTTACATATAATTACACATATTTTTTACACGAATTGGGGAACGGAGTATATTAACACTAGGTTCCCTTAATCTACCTTGCTGTGTGCGAGATACAGCGTAAAGCTATAAAAAATATATTCCGGTAGAGGTGTTGAGGTAAAGAAACACAATCAACGCTGTAATGCTTCCTGAATTCGGCGAAAAGTAGGGAATAGAAGCGTCTTAATGGGAACGTAGAGTCTTAACACTAGGTTCCCGATTCCTGCCCCACTATGTGCGGGATACAGCGTGAAGGAAAAAAAAGATATACTTTCATGATTGGACTTTACTAAACTATCTATTATTTCATTGAAATCACTATAAATCAATAAATTATTATTATTAAACATAAAATGATGCGCAAGAATATCAAATAAAGTAAAATTGTTTTGTATAAATCTTATTATACTACTTTGGTGAAGCAAAATTAAATGTAAACCTAGAGTTTCGGGAAAATTTCAATTTACATTTCAGAAGTACCTTTTAGTGTAAATAAGAGAAACGTCTAAATGTGCTAGAAAATCTTTTTATTTACTTAGCTTATTTCTATGAAGAAATAAGAATGGCTGAGTTTATATATAGATTCTAAGCATATTATAGTATTAGCAGACCTCGCGCGGATTAACCCGCTGGAACTATATGAATATTAAATAATAATAAATCGGTATATGAATATTGTTTAAGTATGTGACACTTAACAATTATTTTATTATGGTTATATGCCCATATATTGTTATGCACTTAATAATAAAATTAAAAAACTGTTGAAATGAAGAAAAACGTTTAACATATCTATCTAAGCAGGCGGTAGGTACGCGCGCAGGACAAACGTGGTTTTTCCTACGCAAATCCCGATTCCGCGGGAATTCCAAGATATTAAGTATCTCGTCCATGTTCCAGTACTAGTTCCATAAAAATGAACTGAGTTTTTGAAGAACTTTTTCACCTATATCAACCCTCTTTTACACGACTTTGCTAATATTATAATTTAAAAACAAAAAATAAATTACTAAGATATCATAATAAATAATATAACCTTTAGAACTTTACTCCCTCCAATTCAAAGAAAGAACAATAATTATGATAAGCTTATCTGTAAACCTGACAATGGATTCCAAGAAAGGGAAAAGAGAAGTTGCAAAGCTATCTGCATTAATTTGAGGAGTTTTAAAACTCTTTACTTTTCAAATATTTTAAAATTATTCATATACTAGCGGACGCGCGCAGCTTTGCTTGCGTATTTAGGGGTGAATTCTAAAAAAACACGAACTATGTGTTCAATGAAATATTTTTAAAAGTCTAAATTTAAAATTTTATAAAAATCGGTGGCTATTTAAAGATTTTTCCATACAAACTTTCAACCCCTTATTTGCACCCTTAGGGGGTGAATTCTAAAAAACGGTGAAACAAGTGTTCAATTAAATACTTTTAAAAATCTAAATTTCAAATTTTATAAAAATCGGTGTCGATTTAATTTTTTTTCCATACAAACTTTCAAACCCTATCTCACTCCATTAGGGTTAAAAATTTTCAAAATCCCTTAAAGTAAACATCTGTCTAAATTTCACGTTTCTACCATCAGCGGTTAAGGCTGTGCGTGCGTCTTACCTCAGTCAGTGAGAACAAGTCCTTTTATTATATATAGATTAGCCACTCAGAGGGGTGAAGTTATTTCTTTGCTCTCATTTTGCTGTTAGGAAGACAAAGCAACATATTAAAACGGTAAAAAATGATAAAACAGTATCAAAATCGGTTCACCTAAACATGAGAAAATCGTTGACAAATATACAACCTCCTTTTTTAAAGTCAGTCAGATAAAGTCAGTTAATAAAGTATGACTCTATATAATTAGAGTATTTTCTACTGCAATTTATTTATTTGCAAAATAGATTGTAATATATATACATATCTAAAATATTATTTATACCCAACTGTATTATTAGAAAGAACTCTGATAAATACCTTCGTGCCTCTCACACAACGTTTCCATGTTAAGATATTGGCCTTAATTAATATCAGGCGTCGAGCTTGTCAGCCTACTGATATACTTATAATAATTAATTAAAGGAAAGCCTACAGCAAGTACATATTTACAAGGTATGACCATAATAGACAAATTAAAAAAAAACAGCTTCACGCTGTATCCCTCTCCTATGGATACAGCGTCAGCGTCAGGGTAGGCAGAGGGAACCTAGTGTTAAGAGACTCTGTTCCCCACTTAATAATAGATATTGTACTATATAAGAAAAATGAACGGTCCTCAAGGATAAATGTCAATTACAAAACCCCAAATTTTTTCCATAAAAATGAGCGGCCTTTAAAATTACTAGATAGCTCTTAAATTATACCAAATCATTAATTTTAAGGGTAGACATTTGTTTCATTTCTTTCAAGGTCCGCTTGAGCAAAAAATATTGGTAATGTTCAAAACGCCATTTATTTTATGTCTCCTGACTCGAGTTGATAGGCTCAGTGCGTTTGTCAGAGGTCGGGGGTTCTTGTCCCAGTTAGGACAAATTTTATAATTGTAATAGTAGTAATTTAGTAGTAATTTTGAATATATTGTACGTTAAGTGGCGGAACCTAACGCCACCTATGATCTTGATAGACTAAAACAAATTAGAATTATTTAAATAGTTATTATTTTTATTTTTTAAACAAATTTACTTACGCATATTTTTTGGCTTAACCGGTATGGGTTTTTTTTATTAAAATTATTTTTGGTTGATATCATAATATTAAATCTTATTAGTTATTGTTTTCATTACATTTCACATCGTCTCTTAAACAAATTACATAAGGACTCGTTTATTAAACCTTATACCTTAACTCATAAAGGCAGAAGAAAAAAAGCCACCAAAAAAAATAAATCAAAGAAACGTAACGCAAAATGAGATATTTTAATTCTAGCATTCCAAGCGAGGGAAATTTTTAATATTGACAAAACATCTTTTATATCGCCTCAATTTGTAGGAGTAATTTTGCCTTTTAGAGGGCCCTTTTGTACCTGTGTTTGAAATTATTTTCACCGCACCAATAAGCGGCTGCCGAAAGGTTTTTTATATTACCATTATATTTATACCATTCATGACAAATAGCTGTGGTTGACTGCATAACCAAATATTACTCTGATTTTGTAATCGGGTGGTTTAATATAAATAACCTTTTAACTTTTATTGCGCTGTTGAGTTTTCCACTCAATGAGCTCGAGGATTCGACGGAAAGTGGGGAACTGAATTGTCTTAATAGGAACGGAGTGTCTTAACATTAAGTTTTCAGCATTAAGGCATAAAAACCTTATATATTGTATTTTAAGCATACTATAATTTTTATTTTTAAATAAACTATATTTTCATATCCCTACGCCAGTATACAGAGTGTGGCGTTGAGTTCTATCACTCTACGCATAATGTCCTTTTCTTCAGTTTCGGCATTCAATACGAAAATTGGACGGAAAAATCCGAACAGAGTGTCTTCGCTCTCGTTTTATCAGGTACGTAAAAAGCATGAGGTTATACGAACGAGACAACACTCTACAAATATTACATAGGGTATACTTAAATAATAAATAAGCTATGAGAGACCTTGTAATTTTTTTTTATAGTATCAAGAAGGGTAGCTTCTCATATTCAAAAGACTGAAATCAATTTGAATAAATTACATGTTGGCATACCACATTCACAATCTCAGTTATTGCAAGCGTCTCGTACATGTTATGTTGCCTCGAAATCCAATTATAAAAGCATTTATTTACATAGAAATGTATACTGTCTGTTTCATCCTTGTCTTTTTTTGTATAGCACATCGTTTCATTATATTTTAACTTTATTGACATTTTGTAGTTTATAAAATACATTTTGTTGGATTAATTTATATTTTTAAACGATTTCAAAAAATAAGTTCTCAAATCGGTTGGTATATTTTTTTAATGAATGTACACTGAACCTATTTACGTAATTCTTTTTTGTTTGATGAAAAATAGTTCCCATTTGATCCTATAATTTGGAAGGAAGTGGGGAACGGTGTGTCTTAACACTAGGTTCCCTCTGCCTACCCTGCTGTGTGTAGGGTGAGGCGTGATACAGCGTGAAGCTGAAGCTGACCTATTTAATTTAATATACGAAATCGAATAATATTATCCATCTATATTATATTTCCATGTCACACCAGGTTTCATACTATCTCATATAATT
>DWNA01001993.1:0-12895 GCA_018249835.1 Heliconius besckei
AAAAAACTATTTATTTTCTCATATGAATTACTTTCGTGTTCTAAGGACATTATCGTTTTAAAATAAAGAGAGCAAAATGGTAATATAATTACTAACGTCTTTGCCATATAAAACTCACCTGTCTACAAGCATTAACACTATCACCCTGCGGTACAGCAAGTCTATGGTTGTCACCGTCGCTAAACGCAACTAGCATTAATGCTGGTTCGGAGTCCGGGGCCGACAACTTTGCACCATCCAGATATTTCCTGTCCCGCCATCTTCCTTTCTCTCGTGCCGCTTCTGCTCTTGAACCGTAGTAGAGGAGAACACCGCGTTGAAGGACGGCCTGTATAAAAAATAATTTATTGTTTTATTTACAAAAAAAAAAACAGCTAATATATATATTTTTTTCATTACATATTACAGTTCACATTTTCAACGCACAAGGCCTCGAGAATTTGGCGGATTTATTTCAATGGAAACAGAATGTCTTAAAATTTGGTACCCTCTGCCTAACCCATTATAAAAATTACAAAACCAAACACAATATTACAGTATGTTTGAATGGTCGTGGCCACCATTTCAGATGTTAGCTGTAGGTAAGTAGTAGTTAAAGTTACTACTATATTATAAATACCCATATAGGCCTCCATCCTAGAAATCTGGATCGTTTTAGCAGTGGTCCTTCAAAACGCGCCGCCGTTCTTTGCAACTTTTGCGCCGGTCTCACACTTAAGACTTCCCTCATGTCGTTGTCTTTTGACATATCTATTGCTAGTTGGCCTGTAAATTATTGATTATATAATGTCTTTGTAAAAATGTACGTTTCTTTATTTATTCCAACGATCGTCAAACTATAAACTCACTAAAGATGTATAGGTTAATTAGTGGTTACAGTGCTTAGACAAATTCAACATGTTTGAACGAAATAAAAACTAAAGTCTACATTTTTAAAGTGTTACCCACACTAACAAAACAAATCATTAATTATTTTTTTAATAAAAAATTATGTACATACCACTATTGTTCCTTAATGTTGTGTCAACGCCATTTTCTAACAGAAGTACGGCAACTCTGGCATGGCCTCTATACGCGGCGCAATGTAAACTCGTATTGCCTTGTGAATCCACGCAATTAATATTGGGAGGATTTGAACTGCTTAACTGAAAAATTAGGAAATCTCATCAATAGTAGAATTTCATGAGCTATTTAGAAACATAATTTGTTTTTTACGTAACCCTCTGCTGCTGTGTAAATGCTCTAAGCGCTCCGAAAACCTAACTTAGCATCACTGTACAGTACAATCTGTACTGTACATACATATAATGAACTCTGCAGACTTACCAATTGCTGTACATCATCTACTTTCCCCTCTCTGGCTGCCGTCAAAAATTTCCGTTCTCTGTCCCTTCTCTCCGCAAGTCCGGCGGCCTGTAGCAGCCTTTGTACATCTTGTGTCTTACACACGTCTGAGGCGGTGCGACCCTCGCCGTTCATTATGTTGACATCGGCTTTATAGTTTAGAAGGAGGATTACTAACTCCTGGACGATAACAAGATAATAATCATGTATTAAACACAGAACTCTTTTATGTTTTTAAAGTTTTTTTTTTTTAAATAAAGCCCGGTTTACTCTTACATAGGACTCCTTTTAAATAAGATAGGTTAGGAACGGACCGAACGAGTAGAAAGAGTTCAAATGAACTCGCTCAGTTATTAAGAGCGCGGCCTAAGCATTACACGCTCATTTCTTTTTCGTAGTAGAGATCGACCCTTCAGGAAAGAAAAATCTTTTTATAAACCGTTTAAAAATTTAACTAATCAAATGGTAACAGGTGGAACAATTTATATTATGATAGCATATTATAAGTAAAGTAAAGTAAGCTATCAAAATATTTGTTTAACGAAACGTCAGTATACCTGTATTTCGTGCGACACAGTTACGCGTCTTCTACGATTTTAAAATCTAGTTTTTAACACAATTCCATAGGAAACTACTCGGGAACCTCTCTTAGTACTCCTGTACCGTTGACAAATTTTAGCATTCTCGCCTAGTTTAGGCTGTAGAATACAGTCAACGAGAGGTGTAGATTTGTGGGGATCAATTTAACTTTAGATGGCTGTGAAGATTTAGATGAGATAGACTGAAAGAGTTACTTGCAAAATTGTTTTAACTATAAATCAATATTTTAATTATATCCTTACCTCATTCCCTATAAACGAGGCCTTATGTAAGGCCGTGTCACCAGTGTCATTGACTTCGTCGACATCCACACAAGCATCTAACAGAGCTTCTACCACATCCGCATGACGAAAATACGTCGCTAAGTGGAGTGGTGTCCATCCTAGATTACCTTTTGATTTACCTGTAATAAAAACAAATAAAGCATAAGTACTAGTGTACCTGTAAATAAAATATTTAAATACGAAAATAACATTAAATACTTCAATTAAAATTTTAAATATATTTGAGGCAGAATACAGTAGGACCTTGTTTAATAAGTTCATCTAACAAGCTAGTGGGGCTTCGGATGTTAACAATGGCAGCACCAAAGAACCATAAATGCATTGCCAGCTTTTAAGGAATTTATTAATCTATTCCTTGAAATGCAATATTATAAGTTTGTGTATATAGTTGGTTAGATTACAGGCTTGTGAAAAGAATGAATTTATATATTGGGTAGTACAATTGACCCCGGAACCCAGGTAGTGAGGACAATACTTCTTTCAGTATCATGTAAAACAGTTGTAGAATTTAGATGGTGAAATTCTTTATGATACCAAATAATTCCTATGAACCTTTCCCATGATCAGTGTTTCAATGGATTTATAAGGATATTTTATTAAACTCAATTATTGTTATGTTAAGCTCTAACATACTATAAGCTGTTGCAATTAAATACAAACAGTAGGGTGATTTTATTTAAATGATCTGTCTACATATTCTGCTATCAAAATTAACTTATGATTAATAAATATTTGTTAGTATTCCATTATTGTGAAGTATGTTGAAGCATAACAAAAATATTTAAAAATTATAAATATTTTTACGCAAAAATGTCTGTATAGAAATTGTTACTTACCTTATTTACCTTAAGCTTACCTTTGCAATTGATATCCAATCTTAAATTTCCTTCCCTTTTAGCGTCTAAAAGAGCTTTTACTACTTTCAGCTCGCCATGTCTCGCAGAGTACAATAGCGATTCCTCTGCTTCCAAACTAGTATTTTCTTCTTTTGCGGACATTTCGAATAAACTTTGTAAACAATGTTTTCTTAAATTCTTAAGTACGCAATATTTATACTTATTATACTATAATAGCCGTCACATTACATTAAAACTATTGTGCACTCGTCTGTAAAATACATAATAAATCAACAGGCTCTAAAACAATGAGTTTAGGATATATTTTTCACTATCCTTCTCAGTTTCGCAAAATATAAAATCCTGACAGGCGTTGACAGGGAGTGACATGTTTCGTCCAAAAATGATAATTAATTGAAAATGTTCACTGTATCATGTATGTATGGTTTTGCAATTATATGATACAGTACTATATAAATATTTTACAATCTATAGAACATTAAATCTTCTTTCTCGTTAAAATAAATATAGAATAACATTGTTATCCACTTCCTTACTTTATAGTTCCTACCGTATATACCTACCGTACTTTGATTTATTGTATCATTTTTATTATCAACATTATAAAACAATTTCTAGATTAAAGATTCAATGTCATTTCCATTATTGTATGACATTGACATTAGACATCGGAATTCAATTTATTTGTAAACAAATGTAGCAATTTGTCCTTTTAATTTTTAATCGCTTCTTAAGTATTAATTTTTGAAATGGCTAGTAACGTTAAAAATTGCTGCCGTATATGTTTAGATGTGGAATCTAAACACGTTTCTATTATAGACAATCCCGTTATACATTTACATATTAAATCTTGTTTGCCTATTCAAATTTCAAACCACGATGAACTACCTAAATCTATATGTGAATCTTGTATATGTCAGTTAAATGAGTTTTATAACTTTCAATTAAACGCACGCTGCTCACAAGATTGGTTAGAATCTTCTTTTCAAGAAGAAATGAAAAAATCGGCAGACGCTAAGATTCACGTACAACCATTGCCTGATTCAGAATATAATTCTGATTCTCTTTTAGAATTTCTTAATAATACCGAAAATATAGAGGAATATTTAAATAATTTAGGTAAAGATGATATACCCTCCATAGTAAATATGCTGGATAAAGTTGAGGGTAGCGAATCCCTCAGAGCAGCTAATAGTAAACTTATTAAAATACCAAGTCCTAAAAAAAAAGATTCTGCAAGTACATCCAAAAAATCTTTAAATATGGACATTGATGTTTTAGATTCAGATATAGAAATAGTAAAAGAAATTTTAATAAAAGAAATTGAGCCAAAGAAGATAAAATTAGATAAATCCTTTTCCTGTTTTGCTTGTAAAGCAAAGTTGACTAGCATACTAAAATTATCACATCACTTAAGTATATGTGACATAGCATTAAGGACTTGTGTTCATTGCAAAATATTGTTTAATTCAAAGCAAAAAATGAGAGAACATGCTTTAACACATAGTGTACTTACACATTTATCATGCAACTGTGGTAAACAATTTGAAAATAAGGAAAAACTATTAAAACATAGTAGAAAATGTGAAATAGATCATATTGCATCAATGGGATTTGTATATTCTTGTAAATTGTGTGGGGAAAAATTCAGTGAGAGATTCCAGCTGTTTAAGCATGCAAAGGCTCATGTTTTAAAGGCAGAAGAAAGAGAATGTAAACTTTGTGGTTCAAAGTTTACTGGTGATGAAGCTTTATCAAACCATGAGAAGAAATTTCATGGGAATAACAAAAATGTGTCATTTGGGTATGTTATGTATGTTGTTATTTGAATTACCGTTTTTGAGCTTCAGACATTATCCCGCTTTCTCCTCACATTTTCCTCCAGATTGTATTGTAGGCTGAGAGAGAACCTACTGTCAAGACATTCCATCCATTAAAGTAGAAAACAGTTCTACTGGATTTGAGACATTGCCTTTTGCCTTGTTATCACAGCAAGAAAACTAAAATATTGAATATCAACCCCAACTGCCAATTGAACCCACAACCATTGCATGTACAGTCACATGCATGTGCCACTGCTCACCACACAATGACCTCATTTACTTGCTTAGTCTAGTATCTAAATTTGTTTTTTTAAAGCCCTTCATTGAACCATATTAATTAATATTTTATAAAATAAAATAAATTTTCTCTTTCTTTATTTCAGATGTAAAATATGTTTATTCACATCAAAAGATCACCGTGAAATGTTCAACCATGTAAAATCACACACAGAAGTTAAAAAACCACAGCGACATTTATGTGAATCTTGTGGGCGAAGCTTCGCAAGTCATGCAAGCCTCCGACGACACTCCTTACAGCATGAAACAAAGTGTTATGAATGCACAATATGTCAGGAGAAGTTTTTAACTGTGAAATTAAGAGATATACATGTTTTAGAACATGTTGAGGTTACAATTTGTGAAAAATGTGGACAAAGTATCAATTGTGCTAAATTAGAGGGACATGTGTGTACTTAAAATATATTTTAAAATGTTGAAATTAAATATACTAGTCTACTACAATTGAACAACAATTGTTACAATACTTTCTCACTTTCTATTTTGTTATAAGACTAAGTTTAACTAAAGTAAGTAGGAAATGTTTTATTTCTAAATTCAATCATGTTATTGTTGTAGCAAAAATATTTATGACATGGCAAGGAATTAAATACATTTCTTCAATTAATTGCTTATATTATAATAGGCATTATCTTTACATATGTAAATAAAACTAGGAACAAAATTATTCTAAAGTTTGTCATATTATGTTATATAAAATTATTTTATTTTTATAGTGTATTGTACTGTAACATATTAAAATGAATAATGGACGCGCAGAATGGAATGTCTTAAAACTAGGCTCGCTTTGCCTTGTTGCTAGAGGACGAAAATAAAAACAATTATTTCCCTTGAGTTGGATTCAAATCCACAACCGTCGCGTTTACAGTCTAGACACTGTGCCGTTAAAGTATTTAACAAAAAAAGAACCACGCTCGGTGAGCGTAATTGAAGAAATCTGTTAAAATTATCCTTATTCTGTACGGTATAAGGTTGACGATGTCGACTAGTAGTTTCATATAGATAGGTATGGTAATACATCTTTTATTTCTTCTTATACCTGAAAAAAAAACTCTTAGCTGCACACATTTTGTTGATAGCGAGGTAGACAGAAAGAACATAGTGTATGAAATGTAATTAACTCCAATTTTCATTTTCCATCCAAATTCGGTGGGTTGCGTGGTAAGTAGGTAGGTACTTTATTGGCAGAAATCATTCAATCAATTAAATTAGAAGTCAAGAATATACAAAACTTGATAATAATGCTATTCCAATTTACATTGCGCGTTGGATGTCAAAAACTTATAAGTTTAACGAGACAGGTATAAACACTTAAATTTAGCTGAGCTTAAAAATATTCCCACTATTACTTTGAGCTCCTAAGAATAACCCGAAATATGAAGAAAGTTTCGAGTCATCATCAATAAGTTATCTTTGTCAAGCTAAAAATTACGTGGAGTACTTAGGTATATTAAGAAAGCGATTGCAATGGCACAAATAATACTTAAACAAATAAACGACAAACCTTGTATTATAATCTTAGCAGCATCCTTCGGACTCGTCTCATAATACCAAGACGTAAAACGATGTGACGGTGTCGGATACATGCCGGTAGACACAGTGCCTAAATAAACCGACGTTGTGTAAATATTCTTTGTAGAAGCCGCTAGCCGAAGTTCTTCACTAATAGAGTCCATGAGACCTAAAATAAGCTATAAGAGTGATTTTTAAATAAAAGTGGTCTAGGAAGGAATTGCGTAAGAATTAAACGTACGTTGCTCGTCACCACACTCCCAGTGGAAATACTTAAGTTCTGTGTAAAAGTTTATAAAAATGGCGATTCGTGCGCTTTTGTGCGACGTCTATTTAATTCACACGATTTAAACCAATACCCCAACGAAAGTGTAATCAGATCGTGGATCAGAAAATTCAAATCTATGGGTTCGACACTAAATCAAAAACCAGCGAGCGGGGCGTCCAAGGTCAATAAGAACCCAGGAAACTATAAGTGACGATTCAAATGAGCTTGTGATATCGAGAATCCTTACAAACTTCAAATAGTGCAGGAATTGAAAACCGAATGATCACCATCTACGCTTTGTTTTTGCTGTAAGAATATAAGACTAGTTAAGTATGTTTAATCTTTGAAAAAATTAACAAAATGACTACCTCTTAATCCATATTTAGCAGCACAATAAGGCACCATTTGTGTGTTAGGGAGTAGTCCAGCGCTGGAATTAATAGCTATAATATGTCCTCGACATCTTTCTATCATAGCTGGCAGAAAAGCTTCAATCACCTAAAATAATATAAAATTGTACAATTATTGAGACTTCTGGACAGTCGTGGCGCAGGGGCAAAAACTGTGACTGTAAACGCGGGTAATAGATTCGATTCCCTCGATATTAAATATTAATTATTTCTATTTCCTTATTATTTAAGGTTAAAAATATGAGAGTTGTTTGATGCAAGACAAACTCTAGTGGTGTAGACGGAACCGAACCTACATCTTTTTATTATTTTATCTTTATTACCTAATAGGAAGAAAGATATAATAATTTTTTTCAACGTTACCCAAAAATGCGCCAGCAAATTGGTAAAAATCATTTGAGTTATTTCATATGATCGTAGATCGATGAAGGGCGCGTACGTCAGTGTACCGGCATTGCTTATTACGATGGACACATCCGCCAGACGTCGCAGGCTGGCCGCGGCTGTCATCACTTGTTGTAATATTGTTACATCTACTGTGTAACCAAGGCTCTGCAATATTTTTTTTTAGTTAATTTAGATGTAAAACAAAATAAATTTACTCTTTCGACAGAATATTATGTCTAAAGCTGTCCATTTTCTACCTAATTTGGTCACTTGTAATTTTAGCTAGGTCGAATTGATATTATACCTAAACCCCTTAGAAAAGAAAAGAAAAAATTCTAATTGGAAAAGATTTTTTCAATGTTGGCATAATAAAGACAAGCAAATAAAGTTTTATGATATTACTGACATCTCCGTCTTTTTTCCTAATTTCTTCAACTACAGCGTTATTTCTTTTCGTATCCACATCCCAGCAGACCACTGTCGCTCCTAATTCAGCAAGTTGTATTGCAAGCTCTCGTCCTATACCTGAACCTGCACCGGTTATCTAAAAACAATTAGAAGTTTAAAAAAACTTAAGAGGTCAGTTTCGCGGAGGCCACAAGCGAGCGACTGTAAACGCCATAGATTTTGGGTTGGATTCCTACTCGAGGAAATGCTTCGCTCTGGTGACTCTGAAAAGTGAGGAATGGAAGAGTTTTAATAGGAACGCAATCTTGACACTAGGCTTCCAGGTTCCCACTGCTCACCCTGATATGTGGGTGACACAGCGTGAAACTTAAGAAAAAGTATTTGTAATATTTTGAGACTGAATTCATAAAAGTATATCTTTATAAAATAGACTTTATAAAATAAAAATAAAATAAATACCTCTGTCCCTTAATACAATTTATTAGGTAGGTATACAAATAAGCAAACACTGAACCTATAATACTGTAGAAGTAGAAATTAGTTACGTACCAATACTGTTTCACCATTCAAGCTTTTCAAAGGACGTGGTATCAATATTCTAACAATACCTATAACACATGTAGAGCACAGTTTTAAAATCAACACAAAAGTGTCCAGTGCCCAAAGAGGAACAGACGTCATGCGCTTGTTGTCCCACCACGGAAATATCCATGTTTCCTGAAATATTCTAAATTTCCGAGCCAACCCACCTATGAGACGTAAGAATATATTTCTTTTACGCATAAAGATAGCACTTATAAAATATTAAATATCAAAAACTAGTCGGTCTGGTGTTGATTTTGAAGGTGTCATTAACTTCGATACCAAAGAGGTAAATCACTTGACAATAGTAAAATGTTTTTTCTACCATCTACTTGATGTCAGAAAATAATTCGTACATACTTTTTTAAATATAAACGTGAATTACATTTTATTACATGAACGTTTATTACATAAACATTGTTATATGTCAATTGATAAGTGTTCTGTGGCTATACAATTAAAAATAATAAATTTACGCTACACTACGAAACAGTAAACAATGGCGAAACCATTGCAAAAAGAACGAGATAATAGATCAGCGGAAAAGAAAGATTTCACTTTCCATCCTTATAACATTACACCGGAGAGCGCGCACACTTCCATTTTGCTTTTGGAATCTGCCGAACCTGAGATATTATGCCAAGTAAGTTTTTAATTTCCGAGATTTTTATTGTATATTGTTTCTTCACACTTCTACCCGGATAGCAAGGTAGGCAGAGGGAACTTAGGGAGTTAAGGCACTCAGTTTCCCACTTTTCAAAACATTGCGTGTGACGGAACTTGATGGCCCATTTGGTCAACTAGAGCAGGCTCTAACGCTCTTACAGTGATGCACTGTCCTAATGCGCCATGACCGCCACAAATTTAAAGTTTTTATAAATTTTGATTGATATAGATTTCTACCAGAGAGTTTTTTAGGTTTAAAGATATTTATTTATCAAAAAAGACTACAATCACTTACATGAGATTTTCTATTCGAGTTATCCAGAATAATACAATAATTTCAGACATTACGAGCTATCACGAAATTCTCAGCTCAGGAGATACAAAATCGTCAGGTTCTGTTCGACCTGGACGCCATCAAGTACATATTGCCACACATAGAACACCATGAAGTGAACATCAAACGCTTCGCATTGAAAGCACTGGCTCAACTTTGTCAGTTACCTCGCGGCCCTGAACAAGTGCTTGTCGACTCTCAAAACTTAAGAAAAATAGCTTTTATGCTAGCAAAAGTTAGTGAAGATTGGTAAAATCAGATTTTTCGTTTTTCTGTCTGTAGTTTGTAGAACAATGGCGAGAAACTTGAGCTTATATGATAGAAATAAAATCATTGTGTCATTTTAAATTACAATTTTTTATTATTTTGTTTCTTTTTTACAGATCGAAGATGTATACGTTTTAGAATTTGCATCGCTAGTATTATCCGAATTAACGAGAGAGCCGCTTGGCTGTGAACAATTGTTATCGGCCAATATTCTCAATGTTTTGTGTAATCGTATGAAGAATAGTTTGGATCCGGACGTGCAAAAGAATTGTTTACAGGTCCTTATGTTTTTATTTTGAAATTATTAGACTTGTCATATTTGTCTAGTACTCCCCCTCCCCCCTTTTCCCGCTGCTATACGAGAAAAAGAGTGAAGATTATTTTGTTATTATTATGTAACTAATTTAAAAATATTGGATTTTACCAAGCATTAAGACCTACTGTATATAAGTATATGCACAGACTTTAAGCAACCTTCTAGAGGACCCAGTATGCGCATCAGAAGTAACTAAGAACCAACAATTCAGTTGGCCGTCGCTACTAGCGCTCATGCAGAGTAAGTATTTGGCGATTCAACACGCCGCGTTGAAGACTGTCGACCAGTTGATATGTAGATATAAGGATGTCAATATTCAGAAGACGTTTCGAGCTTCCTCCGGGGTATTGGATCTTTGTGATATTTTGGAGGTATGGCGATGCTTGTAGTACTATTTGTTTTCAGATATGAGCTACTTTAGAAATTGTTGTAAGTAAATATAAATATTTAATAACGTATAAACAGATTTACTGATCGAATATTGAGCCGCGTGCGAGTACCGTTACTTTTACCCTTTTATGCGATTCTAATTTTTATTTTCTTAATTTTAACTTTGAGTTGTTAAAATATCGTTGTAAAGATCATATATTGTAACTAGCATAGTCAGCTTTTTCTATTCCCATTGGGTTCTCGTGAAAGTTAAATTCAAAATATTTTTTTTTAAATGTTAAGTCATACGAATTCCGAGACGTCCATACACAAGTGCTTGGTGTTTCAAAAAATTATGCGGAAACTGAAGAGAATGCGGCGCACCTCTACCAGTCGGGTTGTATTTTACGTCTGCTGGCGTACCTCGAGATGGCACTGCCGGCCATGAAGCCGTACTGCCTCGCCGTCCTCACCAAGATGTCGTTTACGTCTAATGGGAGAGATGTAAGCTTTTGGCACTACTCGTTTAATAAGTTGGTAATATAATTTGTACTCACGTGTTTTAACTCTCTAAGGCTGTAAGCGAGGTGGTTCTGGGTTCGAATCTAGCTCGGGTAAATGAATTGTTTAGATTTGTTCCTTCCGGCAAACTTTTTATTATACGAATACGAGAGATATACATGATAAAATGGCATTACAATTACATACTTATTTTCAAATATTTTTTAGTTTCATGCTGTATCCTACACATAGCATAGTTAGCAGCATGGCAAAGGGAACTTAGGAACCTACTGTTAAGACACTCCGTTCTCCACTTTCCGCCGAATTCTAGAGGAATTGCGTGTAACATGACGGAAATCAACGCGCGCTTTACCGCGTTACCAGTGTAAAAAAATAAAAATATTAAATATTTCATTTACTCGATGGGAAATGAAGAATGAATAATAACATTCAAATATTTAGTCGTAATATTAATATTAAATAATAAGCATTTTAACTTCAATTTACCACATACTAGGCTTTATACCAAACTGGTACGGACCTGGTGTTCTGTAACCAGTTACTCAGTTCTAACGTGGATCTTCTCGCTGATGCTGCAATGGGTGTCGCCAACATGACAAAATTGCTTCCGGCGGCAGTACGAATGTCCGACACGAACATAATTGAGGCGCTTTGTAGTAAGAATCGATTATTTTATTTAAAATTTTACACAAGGTATTAATTTGAATAGGTACAGCTTTAATGAAGTAGGCTTTAATATTATTATTAATACTTAAATTACGAAGTGTAATGTGATAATAGTTAATCTAGAGAATCATTTGAATTTCGGTTCTAAGTAAGTTGTCCTAATTTTGGTCTTAATATACTAGTACTTAGAATATCGATTCACTTATCGATAGTCTACATAATATGTATGTAGTTCGAAATTTGTATAGTTATGTATTGAATCTTTACTAAATAAAAATAAATAATTTTGTTTAATATATTTTTTAGCAATATTAAGCGACGATGCGGCTGTTTGGTTCTATATACGTATGAACGCGCTACGAGCTTTGGCTGAGCTTTGCAGAATTATTCCAAAAGCAGCTTTCAGTGTAATAGAGCCGAAAACTTTTTCGTCTCTAAGAAATATAAATAAGAAATGTAAGTATTAATACATATCATTTTAGCCAATACGTGTATTTGGCACTCGGTAGGGTAAGCAAACGGAACCCGGGAACTTGGTGTGAAGATATTTTGTTCTCCTAAAGTTTCTTGAAGCAATGGGAAGGAAACAAAATCCATAGTATCTGTTTGTGCTTACAATAATATCATATCGCTTTTCACAAAAATATGCTGCCTCGCTTTTCACAAAAATTAATAAAAATATTAATATTAAAAAAATACATAAGATTGACGCTAGCTCAAGATTTTTTTTATTTATAATATATTTTATAGTGGGGAACCGGGTGTCTTAACACTAGGTTCCCCTCAGACTTATCTGCTGTATGCCGGTTACAGCGTATGCTGACTTTTTTATTTCTTTAAAAAAATCATTTTTTTCTATAAAGTTTCTTGCAATATGAAAATCTTTATGAAAATATTTCCACGCTAAGTAGATAGATGTCGTTGCCCTAGAAATAAGTTTTATAGTATATTTATATAATTAAGCATATACATTAAAAAATAAA